>LUCH01003808.1:0-13241 GCA_013368495.1 Paragonimus heterotremus
ACGCAGTTCTATTGCGACCAGTGCAGTGCGCCGTTCTGGCCGTCCGCTAGAGCTGCATCGATCCAGCAGTGTGCGCACATTCTATGCTCCAACGCAGAGCGTCTTACGTCCTCGGGTTGTGTCAGGTTGCTCTTGGAGCTACTGAAACCTGAATGAGCATTTTCTGCTCTGGGATTAATATTGAGGGACAGTATGAAGGTGAGTGAGCGGCACTAACATATATTCGCCTATCCACCCTACCATGTGCAGCAGATCGAGCGACCCGGTTTATCCTGCGCGACGGCCGATGCATTATGTTATTTCATTTCTGTTGTATAGTCATGGAGTTTGTGAGCTTGGGATACTGTTACGGTGCCCAGACCTAAAAAGGAGAGCGATTGGGACCGTCAACCAAATCATTTGGCTCGAAAGCCTGTACCGCAAGACAGCGGGTGATATACACGCAGCAGCATCGATCATCCAGGACAGGCTTGACAGTCAAAACCCAACATATTCCATACATTCACATAGAGATAATACTGCACAGACAAACCAATCATATATAAAGAATCAGCTCAGGCAAAGAAGAGAATGACAAACCGAAACGAAACGCAGCAGGCTAACACCGTACACAACGAACACTTCACAACGGACGCATCTATTTGGTCAGTTTGGTCAACTGGCAAGGTTGATCCTGCAACGACCGAGGTCACAGTTAGCACAGCCCTCCGGATCACAACAGCACACCAGCCAGACAACCACGCCAAGAT
The DNA here is from genome assembly GCA_013368495.1 of Paragonimus heterotremus. NCBI lineage: Eukaryota > Metazoa > Platyhelminthes > Trematoda > Plagiorchiida > Troglotrematidae > Paragonimus > Paragonimus heterotremus. The sequence continues at coordinate 750 of LUCH01003808.1, forward strand.
TGCGGAAAAGACCAGGCATTTCTCAGATACATTGAACATCACACATCAAACTCTAGCGTAGTGCTTCTTTTCGGAAAGGGCCGACTGGAAAGTTTATGGGCATGCGACATCTGCGATTATTTGTGAGTGATGTTCAATTTTTTTCTTTCATTATTCAAATAAATTGAACATCCTCCACAATTTATCCGGGCAACTGTCGCATTCCCATAGACTTCCCAGCCAGCCCTTTTTGAAAAGAAGCACTAGACTCGAGTTTCGCTCTCATTAGAGCTCGTCAGTAGTGCATATCATCGCCACTGCCGGGACTTGAACCACAGACATGTTATTCATGAGGCAACCGTGCTTACTGCCACGCCGTTGACCTGAGGTTGGGAGTTAACATGTGTGAACATTCCACCACTTTTGCTTGTAAGTAATGATCAGTTTGCCCGATCGCCTTGAAATGGAGACATAGTTTTTGTCTGTTACCTCCAATCGATGACCCCTTGACTAGGACTTCTCTCCAAGTTGAAGTCACAGAAATCATTGATAGTTCCGTCGTGCCCAGCACGAGGTCTATGGCGTAGTGGTAAACACAGTTGCCTCATAAACAACATGTCCGTGGTTCAAGTCCCGGCAATGGCGAAGATATGCACTACTGACAAGCTACAATGAGAGTTGAACTTGAGTCTAGTGATGTTTTTCGTGTGGGGCCCCCTGGAAAATCTACGGGAATGTGACAGCTGCGATCAATGTTGAGTGATGTTTAATCTATATGGAAATCAAAAGCCCCCACTACTCATCAGTAATCAATATTATCATTACTGTTTTTATTGCACGAATATATGGGTAGCCACGGTTGTCAGTATCCAGTTACCGTATGCACCAGGAACCATTTCACTTCATGCAACACTCTAGCATCTTGTAATTTCATGAGCGTTATTTCAACATTAACAACTATGCCTTTGCAATATTACTAAAGAGTAGCGGTGTGAATATGATAGTGCCATAGCTTGTCCCCACTAAACTGGTACAGAGGTTTCTTAAATGAGAATGAGATTGAAAGCCAACATTTTCCCCACGTTGCTTAATCCGACGCTGCTTATTGTTTGGAAATCAAACTAACGTCTGCATAACGTGGCAAGTAAAGCAGGTAAGCTGCGCAAGAACTGAATGAGACAAAGTGAGTGACAAAATGTTTACGCTTCTGTTCTTTGTGTGGCAGACACCAATTATCCTAGTTCCGCCTAACTGCTAAACTCGAAAATCAAGTTTACTCACATTGAGAACTCTTACAGATGATTTCTCAGAAGTAAACGTTCAAGCCTCTAGATCGTAAGTGAAGACAGTAATGACTGGTATTAGTTTTAATTTGACAAACGTTTGTACATTGCTCACATATTCGAGTGCATGAAAGTGCGTCTATGCACCTATTCAGAATGAAGGTGAACATGCACAGGTAACGGCGAAGTCAAAAGGATGTATACCAAAAAATGAAAAAACCATACTAATGAGCTAACTGCGAAAAGTTGGTCGAAATATCTGGAAACCGCGACGTGGGTTCACACAACGCACACTTTGCTCAAAACACTAAGGGATGTTACATATAATTAGTTGAAAATAATTTCGCACTGATAACGTATCCGCTGTTGATCCACTCCGGTCACTTGTGAATTGAAAAGATGAAGTCATTAACTCGTCTGATTTTTTTGGTGGTCAGAAATGACTGCTGACTTATGTAACATTTTTAAAGCTTCTACTCTGTGTGTACACAAAGCGCTTTCGCAGTCGTCAAAATGGACACCTTGGCCAATGACTTCTGAAGCTTGGCAACGAATACATGCAGATTATTATGGTCAATTCCTGGATGAATATTATGCTTTGATTATCCTTGATTCAAATTCACCTTGGCCGGAAGTTTATTTCGCGTTGTCAGCAACTGCAGACTTCACTCAGATAGCACTGAGGAAAACTTTCAGTCAGGAAGGAATACCATGTTGTTCGGTCACTGGCAATGACACTCATTAAATCGAGCAAAAATTTGAAGACTGGCTGAAAAAAACAGGATGTCGTCGTCTGCTGACTGCACCTAGACACCCCCAGTCTAACAGTTCTGCGGATGACTTCGTTCGTATTCTGAATAGTGTGATCATGTCAATCAATCCGTCTAGTTTCGGGGAAGTGGAAAATGGTGTGAATAACCTTATGATGCAGTACCGAAATTCTGACAATTTAACAACTGGGAGTAGTCCAGCTAAGTTGTCCTTCAAACCAACATGCTTAGTTTGGAATCGGCTGAAGTTGTAAACCATCGTGGCAATGACCCGCGATCATCTCGGGGAATTATTCTCCATAACCTGGGTAAGCGAATGTGCCACATACTCGATTTAGATGATGTGTCTGTCCATCGTAGACATATAGATAATTCCATGTATAACTTACCTACCTCTACCTCTGGAGCGCCTATTACAGTGATGATGTTATTGCGTCTATTCTGGGTCTAGGTCCTCCGTTTGAAGATGCTACTGAGAACGAACCACCGCAGTGACGACTCTCTGAACGTCACAAAAATGAAAAACGTGAAAACCATAAAAATCCTGACGCTCGTTTAAACTGTGACGGATGTGGTGATTGTCACTAAACATTTTACATGACTGTTGTTTTATTGCATGGCTGACCACAAGTTGTACAATTGCTCTCGAGGGATTAATTACTCACTTTGCTTAGTTCGGTTGTTATTATTATTGCGTAGAAGATAGCTCTAGGGTTGACCTAATTCAACTGCTTCATTTATGTAATCCTGGAACCATCACAATTGTACAGTGCAGTACAAGTACGACTAACTATCACAAGAGCAAGTTAACGAGAGCAGTTGTGACATGCATTTGGGCAAGCCAATATACATGAGGAAATAATGTTTTGTCAGCATCTCTCTATTATACATACAAAGCTGTACAGCTAGCCATGCAATGCGGAATGAATTCCATCTGTTTTAACTCAACAGTACTTAGCCAGGTGAATTGCTGAACAGATATTAGTCTATATATATTTGATGAAGTTATGAATCATTTAATGTGCACGACCTAAAAATTGCAATTAATGACAATAATGCTTTCGGTTTGCAGGTCGTTGATTATCAAATCGAAGACATTCCATCTCAGAATGTTGCTACCGTGATTACTCAACAGTCGGTTCAGAGATATTACAAGTTAGTACCGGTCCGATTTTTGACCGAGAGAGAAAAGGGAACCTGGTGGTTTGTGAGACCATGGAAGCTTCTTTGCACTAGCAACACGTTTCAACTTGTCATTTATCACCTTCCCGAAAGTGGTCATAAAATGGTGGAGGGAGTTTGATGCGACTTGCTATTTTGAGGGCTTCCACAGTCGCATCAAAAGTAAAAGTAAATCTGCTCTATTTTTGACTGGAACGTTCTATGAAATTGTTAGCAAAAAGCATTCTATACAAATCTGTTCGTTCGGATTGTAATCTATCTTGGGGCATATTTCTGAAGCCTTGTATAACAGTGTACGTACTAGTGACCTTATGTATGCAACGGGAGCAAAATTCATAAAGTTCATAGATTGTTCTCTACATGTTAGTGTACGGCACACCGTGCGTTCTAGAAATCCGTCTAAGCGGCTTCTAACCCGAATATTTAAGATGGGCAAACCGTTTTCGACTTCGTACTGAGCCGTGATTGAGATATTCCGGTTGACTGAGTTGAAAGCTTGAAACACTCTTTCCACTTGGTTCTTGTCTTGTCCCAATGATAATATGTCGTCGACATAACATTTGTAGGGTTTCAGTCCGTCCACAAATGGAAATAATGACTGTTCAACGTTAGCCGTGAACATACTAGCGAAAAACAGGACCGAGTAGGCTCCCCATGGCTGCGTCCACCATTTGTTGAAAATCCTCACCCGAAAAATATAATCTCCCATTTCCATTGCATAGTAGACGTGAACGCTCCAAATAGTCTACAGGAACTGGAGGAGAAATGGACTTGGTTGAAACAAATAATAGATAAAATTTCACGTAGTGGCACGTTTGTTAACCAAGTGTTAACATCAATAGAACACATCGTGTCTCTCACAATATTTGAGTTACACTATATGGTAAAAAGTCAAAAGGGTCTTTGAATATGTGCACACGTAATTTATATTGAAAGGGTCCACAACTTTTAGCCAGCTACTTTGTTAGCTCGTGGTACGGGAAATCGTTCGTTGTCAAAACCAGCCACATGGGAATACCAGGTTTGCGCATTTTAGCCGAACCATACAGTTGTGCGGTTCTGGTTCCCGTAGGTTTTATCATGCGGCATTGCCGTTCATTGATGAAACCATGCAATGAAACAATTTGTAACTCACAGGCTATATGTCGCTAACAACATTACATTGCCCGGTTTGTTTGAAGGACTGAGTTCGCTAGGATCCGCGTGAATCTCCCTTACTTTGTTCGTATATTCTTGGCGGTTCATTATCATGGCACCAGTACCCTTATCTAGCTAAGTAATTATAATATTGCGAGACAATAATCGACTACAGGTCAAAATGTCAATGTCGCCTATTCGTTCAATGTTTTGATGGACGGTCACAGATCACTAATTCTCAAATACACTGAAGCCTAGTTGATCAGCCATCGATAGCTGGCCCAATGTGCCCGAAAACAACTAAATGCCGAACTCTGTTTACCGTGGGTTCAGCCCTGAATATCAATCACGGTCCAGACCGATTTGCACTTTCAGTCATTTCATTCAAGTCTTGTTTATTTTGTTTTCATGCTAGTCATACGTTTACGACTAACGAGAGTGTGGAAAATGAATTAATCTCGTAGTTTGTGTCCTCTGGCTATTTTATTCGAATATTGGGTAAAGCTTTCTGCTCAGTCGCATAAAATAGCGAGAACGCCATCCGTAGATCAATCCCAACCATAACCTTGCTCCGAATCAATCTCTAGCAAAAATGTCAGCAGACGGCAGCACACAAAAACCTAATAAACGTAACTCAGAAATGATTATTCCCGCTGATATCCACTGATACACTTGCATTGAGCTACTTCTGACGTTTCCAAACAAAGAATATCAGTCCACGAGCTCTAATTTGCACAGTGCATGCAGGATTATTCATATCTTCGGACAACGTCACACAGAGAGTTGCTTGGTGTACAGTGGGAAACATTGCTTACCCAGCTGAATGAATCTTACCAGGAAAATCGTAATCGCACGACTGCTGAATAAACTATTGTCTCCAGTTGCTGACCGAAGGTTAACTACTGATCTATTCACCGATTCAGTCAGCGGATCGAAAATCATATAGCGTTATTCATAACCATGGAGTTTACTTTTTTCGACGGATTGCACTCAACAAGCCACCCGTTTCGTTCTGTTCGAATAAATACAGACAACACACGCACAACTGAATTCATCAAATATAGTCTATTACATTGAAGACTCGGATGAGAAATTCACCGGCAGGTTGATAGTTCACCAATTACCTCTTACGCGTCTGTAGTACTGGTTCAAAATTCTTATGCCCAGATGGAAAGTATTGGAATACGCTCCTGCACTACTTTTCTGCTGACAATGTGCATATCCCATTCATGCTGTTCAGTCTGCCGAAATGTGTTAAAATGTTCAGTCAAACATTCCGTTTAATTCAATCCAAACGAGGGGTTATAGTCGGGTTGTTTTCTTCTGATTTAAGCATACACCTACATCCTGATGTGTTGTTAGGACAGGCGCATTTTGCAAAGAAACGCAGGCCCGCAAGTATGCTAACTACCGTCATTCTGTAACCCAAAAAATGAATTCGACCTTCGAGCTAACGTCCCAGGTAGAAAAAAACATGCCCTGAAACTGACATCTATTCTCTGATAACTGCGTACAAACTATTTTCAGACAGACTTATCAGACGATAATTGATTCTCACATGAATTAAAGACCCGGTTCCCAGATAGTCAGGGCGGATAAGTTTATGTTTTGTTTTGTTCAAAATAGGTATAATCACCCAGCACACGAGCCGAAATTTATAGCAGTCATTTATATATCATTTCTTCCTACATTGCTGAGAATTACGTCCATACCCAGACTTGTGTCCAAATTGATTATCCACAAAGAGAGGTTAAGCGTTTTTGTGTGGTACTATATATGTTGATGCTGCACAACAAACTACTACGGCTCAAGGAAGAAACGATTGCCTGAGAGATCGATAGATGATCATCCAGCTTGGATGAGAACCGCTGTCACCATATTCATATAAAATATTCCATCACGACATGCTACCAGAGGGAGGTGTCGATGGCATTAACGGTCATATATTGAATTGAGGCCACTCAGCACGAAGTCGATTAGACAACAGATTTTGACAACCGCCGAATCAATCTCGGCCAAATTACAAAATAGCCCAACCGGGCGCTGCGCTCCCTCGACTTCAAATGGATCACACTTCTCGCTTACCAACAAACCTGACTTTTACCACGACCATGTATTCGGAACCCATTACATTTTATATATACTGGCAAAGGTGAGGTTATTATGTGCATTTTGAACAAGTAGTCAACTGAAGTTCTTGTCAACTTTGAGAGGACATATCGAGGCACATACATATCATGCAGTATGTTTTGTAACTGAATGCACCTATGATGAGACATTATTCAAAAGCTGTGAGCAAATCTCGATTTATCAGACAGTTACTGTAGTTGCAAATGAAGACTAATTGTTGTGATTGCCTTTTTATGAACTATGAACGATAGAAGTGCTTCGGCAATCGATTAGAGAACATACCACAATTTGCATTACTTCGTAGCTCCACATTGCACAAATGAACCAAGTTTAATTAACACAGCAAGTGTGATATTAATTAATAGGCAATCTATGTTGATCACTTCGTCCATTCTAGACAAGATCAAATATAATTGGCGTCACTCTACATGTTTGCCACAGGAAAAACCTAACAAAAGTTGTAAGTTGGATAAAGAATTTCAAAATGTTCCAGTACAGTCATTTGAATGTATAGTGAGTTTCAACGTAATATCGAAATAAAATACTATTTTTTAGCAAACATCAGTGTGTATCAAATCAATCAAAACTCCTCAACTTACTCGTTTGAAACGTTAACCAACGCTAATCTCCGGGTGTGATCACTCCGAGTGCTGGCAGAAAAAGCCAGGTTGTTGGTAGAAGTATGGCAGTATTGTTCGAATGATTGAACTTATAATTGCCAGAGTTTAAGGCGTTGATAATAGTTGTCGTGTTGTCAGCTGGAATTAGGCGGTATCTCACCATCAGGTAGTTTATCACTGTAGTCGCTTACAGCTGCGAAACAACGATTTTAACCAATTGCGATTTCGAGATTCAGCTTATATGCGGCAGCTTCATTTTCATCAGGAGAGTTGTCCAATGTCTCTCGTGGTATCACGACTTTGAGTAGAAATGTCACTTTTCTATCAGTTCTGTTGAGATAAAAGCGTTGCAGTACGTATCACTTCGGCTGTGCTACTAATATCTGAATATACAATAATATTGTCGCAACCAAAATATTCATCCTCATTACAGGTTCATAGTTTTATGAACATTTTTATTGGTGTTAATGAAAACTGTAGTTGAATCAAACATCATACTTTTGCTAGCCGCTCATACAAATGTTTAGTAAGGGCAAGATTTGAAATGGTTTGAACAGTCGGTGACAGACATTATTGAGCTTTACAGGTTTCGGAAAAATACAAGTGGGCTGCAGGTTTGGTTTTTTAGTTTTAAAAGAAATTTATTTGTCAATAAAGCTTTCGTTGATCCGATGACTATCATTTCAAACAGAGGTTCACCCCATTATTAATGCTGCTTATTCAACTAGTTCCATATTTCCAATCACATTTTATGAGCAATTTATTTCTGAACATTTCTGCTGGTCCGTTCATATGCACCCTTATAACGAAAACTTCCTCCTTCTCTCACTGTCTAATAATTGTCTGCAATACATTGACTGACCTGTACTAATAAGTTACGCGACAGATGGCTTCAACGTAAATCTCAAATAAACGCATTGAGAAAGTCATTAGAGTTCGATCAGGTTTGAAAAGATTCATGATCAAGTCAATTTTAGATTGCTGGTCGCGGGTGTTCTGAAAAGTACATTAGAACGGTCGTAATCTGATGATCTGAAATACATTCAGTAGCGACAAACTGTACAGATCAATGTATAACTACTTGTGAATTGATCCACTGATGTACGAAGAATATACGCATTTTCGAGAAATACGAAAAACTGCTGTTTTTTGATAACCACCGCTAGTTGGCGGACATCAGGCAAACCTGTTAACTTGCATAGTGGACTACACAACGCAGAGCTGTGAAAAGCACTGTCTTATAAGGGCGAAATTGCTGAAAGGTGTATAGAATCGTGATTAGGGAATTACCAACCAATTGAAATTCTTTCATGAGTGATGATGAATCTTACAGCGTGAAAAGCAATGGGCAGCTAAATTTCTGGCAGACTGAGCCTAATGTAGTATACAAAACCGTTTCAAAAATGTCACGTTAGCTGACTGAAGAGTTTACCGATAACTATTCTTTGCGTGCTTGGTGTAGAGCGTAAATCGAGCTTACTGACGTTTATCATCCTTCCACCTCAAAAAGCGCGGTCTTCAATGGGATGGCACGACGCTCAGCTCAGCTAGTAGTATTTTCAAATTGCAACGGTTCAAATACTCCGGATGATTTTGTGAATCAACTTCTACAGCATCGATTATTTCAGCCTGAGATGCTAGACAAAATATGCACTCATCAAAAAGCAATGTTACCTGGCGATTGCACATGAATATTCTATTATGGCCGATGATGAGACCTCATATGATCTAAGGGGTTGTAAACAGTCACTGCCACTTACCTACAAAATTCGTGAAAACACAACACTGAACATCCGCTGGAAACATTCTGCTCTGTTATACGAGGTGAACACGATGGATTAAGCCATGCCGAATTCTCCGCATTCAACGGGTCACAAACGTTGAGGTTATCATCCTTTCACTTCGCCACCATTATTATTGTCGTAATATGTTGAGAAAGCCTAACGCAGTCAAACAACAAAATCTGGTCAAATATATGGGCACCTATTGATGCTTGTCTTTCAGTTGGTACCAAGTAAATCCCTATCGTTCGGTTGATCTGGTTTGCCAGATAATTTACTGATCATTTATATTCACTACTTTCCGTTAAATAACGTAACAAATGAGGTAAGTGTAACAGATAGCACTTTTATTATGTGTATTTTCGTGTTGTGTTTGGTGAATTAACAAACATTCGTCAGGGTCCTAAAATAACTAAATTATCTTTAGTTTCGTCATGGTTATTCCACTCACCTTTCTACAAGACTTATCTGCCAGGTAGTTGTATGGCAATCCTGATGCTTCCATGATCGTCAGAGTTTACGCGTTCACATCAGTGTTGTAGTCTAAGTTAATCAGAACCCTGAAGGTTTTTAACTATGTACGAATTACTTTTAAAATGGACAGTGCATTAAAAGAGTGAGGGCACGTGACGAACAACAATACATACCATATACGTCTAAACCAGTTTTGTTGCGATTATCCTCTTCATAATGGTGATCGATTATCAATTATGCATTTAGTCTATCACGAAATGTTCACCGCACAGTGACAGCCCGAGTATCATGACCAACCGTTTCGGTGCAAATCTTCCAGACTAATATTCCTCAATCACTAAAGCATCCCTCAGTGTTGACAATCAGCAAGACCTGCTGGGCCTAATAACACTGGATGCGGGTGTTTTGAATTGTTTCCAACTGATATCTGTCATCGAGCAAATGCATTCCGTGAACGCGCAATCGTTTTGCGTGACTGACTCCGATGTGTCACTGTTCATCATCCTGGTGCACAACTCATGTGATGTATCACAACCATTTTGTATTGGATTCGCGTTATATCACGATTTCTATAACGTACCACGTCAGGTCAACTGTTCAGTTCATATTATTATGCTGTCGAATTTTGTGATTAGTATAAACGGTCGACCGATTTAAAAGTTGCTATAAGCTGTATTTCTGAAAAAGATCCGAAGGAAAGCCAACATGTTGAAGTCGTATCACTGAATTATGAATGCCTGAAAGTTTTTATGGAGGAAATGGCATTGAAAGAGGTCGATCGTTGTGGTAGATTTGCACCGTGTAACCGTACGCAAATGGTAGCCTAGCAAACACGCGAATTGAGAAAAGTTTTTTACTCAACTGAAACAACTGATCATACAGCTCCTGAATAAATGTTGTCTCACCACGCATCTCTCATGAGTGTGCAAATGACCTGCCAACCAGTGATTTTTGGGGAGTACCTCATTAACCTGGCACATGACGACCTCTACTCTGAAGTCTCAGTATACTATTAAATAGACTCGGTTGATCTAGCCACTAACGGACTACAGAATTAGCATTGGGAATCAAAATAAAACAAATAAAGACTGCCGGATATTGTGGCACCATTTAAAGCTTTAATAAACTGAAAGGGTCTTGCTGTAACCTATGGCCCTTCCCAGTAATGACATGTTCAACCCAGGCGCAGTTAATAGCATTCGTGAAATATTATTGTAAGTCTCACGCTCATCCGATTGTTATTTCGAAACTTCCAAGCCAGAAACACTTGACATATTTTGCAAGTTGGCTGGAAGTGCAAAATGAACGAAGGCAGGTGGGCTTAGTCTTTGACATAATAATCCTTATTACCACATAGGTTTCCGTGCATCGTTGCACGGGTGAATAAGAGTGTAATATTCAACAGAGACTTTTCTATCTTTTCATTATTACTGGACGCACAATTTAACAGTGATGTTTGTTTTGTCCATCTTTGTGCTTTCGTTGAGCACGGTTGAATGACATCAAAAATAGTGTATAGAACCATTACATCGGAGGGTTTGTTTAGTGGTGACATTGATATGTTCAATTTTAAAGCCTAACGCTTGTGACAACCGTAACTGTTGATTGATCGACTCAATGAGGCAAGTATTTTGACCACAAAAACGAGTTGGTTGTAAATAATTAATGTTCTGATAATGGACAACAAATGGGATTTTCTGGCAGTCGGCTTCAACGGATCTCAACAGTGTGGCTCATTCACAGTTAGTGCTTGTTCGAAAGTTCATGTTTCGCTTAAAATTTACATGGGAGTAAACATGTCATGTACGCACAACAAATACAATCCAATGTGATCGGGATAAACGGGAAATTTCCAGTCAACAACATTATGGGAGCAAACTAATTCTTAAAACAACCCTGTGATTCAGACGGTTGAGAAACAAACATGTTACTTAGCGGTCCTTAATAGTCGGCAACCTATAGTCCTTCTCGGCTGATGTCCATGATCTGGGAGCATGCGCAATGGTTTTTTCCGATCCATCTGGAAAGACATGGGAAATTACCGCACCGATTCCGAAGTTTGATACGTCAGGTGCAACCTCTTTTGGAAGAGACGGTTTACAGTGGTAAAGAAGCAAATCAGGAGTAATCATTGCTTCACTTTTCTCAAAGCTCCGTTAAAATTCTGTTGTCCAGTCCCATTTTGAATCCTTTGTTAGAGGTCTGTTGAGTGGCCCTCTGAGTTGATGAAGTGTAGAAAGAAATGTTCCATAATAGCTGACAAGTCGGAGAAATGCACGAAAACCGGATACATCTTTCGGTGGAGGCATCGTATTAATTGCTTCAACACTGGCCAGGTGTGGATGGCATCCATGTTTGTCAATAATGAATCAAAGATATTTGACATTATGCAATATAAAAATGCACTTCTCGTTCCTCAGCCGGAATCCACACTCCTTTATTCTTCATAGCAAAATGTCAAGTTTTTTGTACCACGTCTGCAGCGTCACAGCCCATGATTGAAATATCGTCCAAATAAGCAACACAATCGAGAAAGTCAGATGGCATAATGTCCATTATCTGCTGGAAGATTGCTGGTGCAGTTTTGATGCCAAATGGTAATCGTGTGTTCTGGAACAAACCCCTGTTTATTATTAATTGCCAGCAATTTCCTCGGCTCTTCTTCCACGGGTACCTGTAGACATGCATCGGCAAGGTCCACTTTGGCAAAGCACTTTCCCCCCTTGAGCTTCGTAAAAAGGTCTTCTGGCATTGGTAGAGAATATCCGCAATTCGCCAACGCTGCGTTCAGGCCAGTAGAAAAGTCGGAACATATTCGAACTCCGCCGTTAGCCCTCATGGCAACTACAATGGCAGCAGCCCATTCTGAGTAATTCACTGACTGTATGATACCTTCTGCTTGCAACCGATCAGGTTCGCCTTCTACAATCGGTAGTGCGGCATAATGAACTGGTCTTTTAGGTCTAAACACAGGTTTCACTCCTGGATGTAATGTTGAAGTTGCCTTCGCTTTTGTACAAAGATCAAAGCCTGGTTCAAACACAGGCGCTTGCCGATTCTTGAGTTCCTCAATCTGACGTTGAATTCCTCACACCAAAAGCAGCGTTTTTGACCGACTGTGTAGTTTCGTTTGATT
>LUCH01003808.1:13341-34434 GCA_013368495.1 Paragonimus heterotremus
TTCAAGCAATCCATCCAATCAAGGCGTAGTCGATCCAAGCCTGGGCGATTTGTGACGACACAACATGCTTTGATTCGAATGCCTTCAAACGTCACCTCACATATTATTTCCCCACCTAGCTTCAAGTTTCCACCAGAAGCGTTTCGAGCCGTATGATGCGTTGGAAGCAATGGATACCGGCCAAACTTTCGTCACGTATCGCGGGAAATCAATGCGTTATCAGGAGCGGTGTCCAATTGCAAGCGGGAAAGAACACCATTAATACAAATGGTAACATACTTGCGTTTCGATTTCCCATTAACTTTAAATGTTGCATTTACCGCCTTCGACTTGCTAGTGGAGAGTTTCGGACGCCTGTAAGAATTTCCTCGACGTTGGAATGATTGTAATAATGCGCGGCAGCATATTTCTGTGTGACCTCTTTTTCCACACTTGTTGCATATGTGATTTTTGAATGGACATAGACGGGCGAATTGCTATTCCTTGAAATACCAGCATGTTGATCGTGGTTTCAGATTTGTTGCTGGTTGGTGTCTGGATACTTTGGTCATGTTCTTGCTGCTGACAGCATAAGTCATTTCCAGGGGACCCGTTAAAGTCGCCTGCTGAATCATTGCTGTTTCGTGTTTCAGGTTGACCACACTCTGGCATTCTGTTGTGACAATCTGAAAAGTGATATCTAGACACTGCTGAATTTGATTCAACACTGGGCCGGACATCTGCGCCTTGGGGTGAATGTAAACCACATACAAAAATGAAACACTCCAATCGATCGTTCGACATGCTATGAATTCCAGAACGTTCGCATTCTCGATTCGCTTTAGCTGCATACTGTGCCCAGCCCTCTATAGGATTCTCTGTTAACTTCAAATGGTGATAGCAAATGTTGAACAAGAATGATTGTTCACCGGAAATTTGTAACAACGTCCTTATGGTTACTCCGAAAGTTAAATTTCTGTGATGTTTTGGCAAGATGAAATTCATGAACCGTTCGTGTTCTGTTGTGCTCAGTCTTCGCAATAATGGTCTGACTTCCTTGTCTCCAGGAAGTTGTGCCATCACCACATGGAAAATATCATCATACTTAATGAATCATGAATCGAACGTGACGCCACCGATAGCATCAAAATGGAACTCGCTGACTTGTTTGATCATCAATTCCGGTGTAGACATTTGACCTTGGGTTACAACTCCCAGTGACTCATTTGATAAGTTCTGTGCCATCATTTCAATAAGCTTTGCTTGTGACTGCTCGAAAATGCTCTGCTGCTGCTGAAGTAGTGCTTGCATCTGCTCCATGGGGATGGTCATGATTGGGTTCGAGTTGATCTCTGTCACCACTGATATAACGAGCCCTCTATCGCTGACTCATAACCGAGAACAAGAATAAGTGCTACAACAGCGTTTATTGGAAAAATTGAGGTGAGTTCCACTAGGCCACAAAGGCTCTAAATTTATAAGTCCGACGGAAAACAAATCAATTTACAGGAGGGGGTGGGGGCATTAGAAAGTGTACTCGTGAGAACAGTTCACCTAATGTACAGGCGTCCAATCTCGCGGCGGCTATCTGATTGCGCTTGATAGACTGAGTGAGTTTAAAAAAATGTCAGTTTACTCGGAACCGGATCAATCAATCGATATGACGTGATTCACCTTGCTGCTTCCTTATGAGGTGCGCCCCCCAACATATATCAAACTTGCTATGCCACCTACGTTCTGAGAAATAGTATTGAACCACTTAGAATTTCAACTTCCATCGCACCTGTTATACCTTAAAATGTCGACAGATATTACGTCAGAACCTCACAACTCACTATGCATTTTCAAAATTCTCTTCAATGTGACATATAAAGGTTGCCAAAAATCATATTGACCATAACAATTCTTTTTGCTGTTCGGAAGGTGAGAAGGGGATGAAATGTTCTGTAATCTCTCTCAAAACTTGTGTTCCTGCAACCAGTTTGGAGGATCTGATGAAAATCAGAACTGTCAAATATTGATTACACAAATTCTGACACAGAATTTGATTTGTTGTGATGGGAAGTTTATTTTCGAATGAACATTGTTCATATAACATGCATTGCCCTGTTTATTTTTATGCGAACTTACAATTGTCTGTCAGATGATGGAGGATTGTCTGTGTGTGAATAAGGCTCAGTGAGTTGAACAAGAAAGAATGTCAGCAATTTTTCTGGGACATGTTATACGCTAATGTTCACTGCCCTAACGTTCACAACTTTCTAGTGAATTCGCCTACCTTCGAACAGTTTCGCAGGCGCGTTTGTGCCCCCGCGTATTTAGTTGCATGCCAGTTTTCTTGCTATAACTCCATCGTCAATATATTACTCTTATATTGAACGTGTTTTGAGCAATATAAAATAGAAGGCAGATATTGGCTAGTTTTCGTATCATTCGAGAAACATTTTCTGCTTGATGAGTTGATGACTCTTGGCGAAGTTTCACTGCACTTTAGCAAGGTGTATTGGAACTGGCACTCCATGTCTCTTTCACTTACGCTATGCAGTTGAAATACGATTCGTCCGAGTGAGTTGCTAAAAATCTCTGACGATTGGTCCCAATGGAAGTCTCACTGCGATACCGTTCTCTGGTCGATAAACTCATTTGATAAACTTCAACTACACGTGGCAAAAGCACAGAAGTCCGGCCGGTGGTAACAGAATAACTGGTACTATCTCAGGTATGGCTACATAAGTAAACTATGAGTCCAGTCAACCAGTGTTTGTTAAATGCTGATGGAATTTCGAAACAAAACATTGATCTTTTCAATGAACTGATGTCAACCATCGGGTTTGCAGAACTGTGGGAGTCGAGTGAGCCAAACGGGATTCTGGCAAGTTGGTGTTTTGGGTAGACTTGTACGTGCAACCTCATTTAACTTTGTGAACAATAGGTAACACGTAGAAATAATCGGGTTGCCGATGAAGCGAGCTATTTCAGGTGTAATGGAACCAACAATTTCTTTCTGTTCTAAACAACGTAGTGACATCCATTTCGGTTGTTCTATCTGAACACTACTAATCCTCATATTACCCATTCTCTGGAATTTCGAATACATTTATTTGCTGCTCATTTTATTGATATGATCTGTTCAGCTAGGCAATGCGATACTAGCGTCTTACTCAGGCTTACTGGTCGAGATGTTCTAACTTACACTCACACGTTCCACTGCTATGAGATATATTGCCGCGATCATTTGCTTTGATGCCAGGTTATGGTGCAGCTAATGGTAACAAGCGTCATCAAGCGCAGAATTCAGTTAATCACCATCGATATTTTGGGTAAGACTGGACTCCAGCAATTTGAGTACAGAATATAAAACACCATCCTTGAATCGAATTGCTTGTTTCAGGGTTGTATATAAAAAATTTCAGGAAATAATCGTAGTATTTCTAAGTTAGCACATCCACAGATATCTAACCTTTGAAGGATAATGGCAGAATTGTTTAAACGACAAGAAGCTTCATTTCGGTATGATGGTAGCACAACAATTTAATTTTGCTCCAGTTCGATGGCCCGTGGACTTTCACATAAATTCCCCAGCTGTATTATGTACCCATCATGTTGAAGCATAACTCAGGCCTTGTCCGTCCCATTAGTTGGAAGCTGTTTACAAATATATCCAAGGACTGGGTATTAATTGCTTCATTCAAACTCATGGTTATCGTCTCACCACGCTGACACAGAAATTTGTTCTATGTATTCGGCTCATCATCAATTACCCATAGATACCTGCTTGCTTTGAAAATAGATTTAACATGATTTACTCAGTCTATCTGTCAGTAATATCAGATCCATTTGGATTTCATACTGCTGGACGAAATTCATGAGTTGAAGCTTAGAAAACACTACCACATTGAACACAACTGATCACAAAAGTATAATAACCATATGTTGACCTAGAACACAGGTAGTGTAATTAATAGTAAAAATATTTCAGAAGCAAACATGAACTAGGGGCTAATAAAGTAACCCGATTTTCTCATTTCACAACCGCAGGAGAGTATTTCGATTACAATAAACTTCGGGAAGAAAGACGGATCCGAGGACCGAAATTTCATTGATTGAAAGCCCAGCAGTTATTTCTAAACTTCCTGTACACACAGTCCTCAATAATGTCTCGAATGATTGGAACAAATAAAATGTTCAATATCGCAATCATGATCGTCAGGTTTGATGATAATTATGCATTCCATGAGGCGCCATCAAATTAAGTGTCAACGCTCTGAATTATATCACTCCGTATTGAGTTTAAAAGAACACGTAATCACGTGTCACTGTAAAGAAGCCCCACTAGAGTGCCAGCCGTTTTTCAATAACCTTCAGCGCGCCAAATAAACGAAACGTGTTTATCACCTTCAGGGTGAACCTGAATTTTGGTACGAATTTGTATGGCGCCGTTCCTGTTACATGTAATCAATATTTGAAGAATTTCGGATCACAGTTTTTCTAACATTAGCCCGACTGGTGCGGGAGGATAATGTTTTACAGTGGTCAGCATTCGCGTGAATTGCATTCTAGACCCAATCGCAAGTTTTACCGTTGCTTCCTCCATTATATTATAAGATAGATATCGTACTATTTCTCAATGTGAATTGTGTGTTTGACGCACCTTACGCCTAGTAAAAAACATGAATGTTCCGAATGATACTGTGTGGTATTTCCACCAGGAGACTGTCCCAGTTTTATCTACAGTGACACGAAGCAGTCAGTAGTTGACAGCATGCATATGATAAGGACGTACGTCGTGCGTGAGAACGACAACGTTGGAGCTGTCGGTACGCCAGTGAACTCTGAGACGCTGACCTTCCAGACGGCTGTGAGCTCAATTCCGGACGTCGTGGTTCACTCAAGTTCATACAAACAATTTGGTAATCTTCACCAAAGCACGACTGCCAGGGTGCGACAGTTCATGCAGTGCGTTGAACACTGCACAGGGAAATGATGAGGGCACCATGGGCTAGATTACCCTTTGAGAAACATCACACAGGATGAAGCCCTGATAGAAGTTCGTGGGAGTATGTTGTACTATGAGTAACTTACGTCTGCAGAGTTGCTCTACCTCAAATTCGCTGTTTCTCCAGCAGCCATAGCGACCAAATCAACAGCCGTAGAATCGATTGTCCTGTACATACGTGGAATGGCATGAGCGATATAATTAACGTCATCTGAGACAGGCCACATAGCCGTCGTGAAATGAGAGATAGAGTCAGGGCGCTCTATTTCTCCTGAGGGACTGCTTGTCGGATGATGGCATCACAGTATACACCAAGAGGGCAGTCAAATCCTGACAGTCGTCAATTTGGTTTCTCCGGATCCTCCATTCGTTCTGTAGGAACTTGACCACTCTTGATCATCGTCCTCATTCCGGCTAATCATTTGGTCATGTTGATTTCACATGGGCACGTTGAACAAAACGATCACTTGTTTCCAATCTCCGCCAGGCATACGAAAACCTTATATTGTGTTTGACCAGTGTTCTCGTAAACTCAAATAAGGTGGTCCAATACTCTAGCGGTCGGCTCAAAACATCGCCATAGGTTGAATATCAATGCCTGTCATTCATGCTATCTGTCCCGTCAACATTGCAATCGACTTCGTATGAGGTTTTCTGGACACTCAAATGACAGTGCTCACAGTTACGGAGATTTTGGACGATGAGGTTCCGGTCTATTTTTCGTATCGAATTCACAGAATCAATTTGGATTAATTTTCAACCGATGATTTTCCAACCTTTCTGCGCAGTTTTTCCTCCATGGGTGCCAGCACGTATTGCCCCTAGTAGCACGTATTCACGCCTGACTCGTGGGATTTTCAGACTTCCGGTATTTACCATTGGAAAGCTGAGGATGGTCCGTGCTCAGTACAAACACATGTTGCTTGGGATGTCGAAAGTCCGGTGATCATTTGGAAGTTTCCATCGATGCCAGAAAACTAGACAATCCATCATAGGCGATACATCAAGGTTAGCTTCCATGTTTCACGACAAATAACAATAACACTACTCTCATTCCGTTATTCGGCTTGTTCAACTTTAATTATTTCACTGGGAATCACTTAATAAAACATACTCTGCAGCGAACACGCTCGTTTTCACTGACCCATCATCAGGCTAAATGCATCACATTTATATCACATTTTACAAGGGAATCATGAAGGGGGTAAACATGGACCAGTGGTTTATGAAGTCAGTCAACTGAGAACTATAAGAATTTGCACAGACGACACAATTACGGAAGAATTGGCGTTCATGCGTACGATATTCATGCAAAATAGAAACCCGGAAAGATTCATAGACAGAGCAATGTAACGACGGGGTGACAGAGACCAGCTGCAACTAGTAGAAAAGAAAACCGTACACATCGGATTAACTTTCAAGGGCGATACGTTAGCCGAAACTATCACGCGTAGGCTCACGAATAAAATTAATGCGACATTTTACGCTGCTTAGTTGCGTGCCCGCTTCACATCCAATCCGGTGTTGTACCCATGCCTAAAAGATAAAGCGCCTGCTTCTGCAGCCTCATTTTGTGTATACTCATTTACTTGTTCCTGTGAAACCACTTATGTTGGCCGCACGACCAGACGCCTATCTGAACGGGTCCAGGAACATCACCCAGCTTGGCTCAACAGTGGAATGACGAAATCTGTCGACAATGCCATACTATCGCACCTGGTGGATTCCAATCATTATGTTAATGTGACGGATGCATTTCGCCCTATCTACCGAGATAAGGTCACCCAGTCGATGGCGGTGAAGCATAGGATTCTGTCCACAGCAGAAGCTATTGGATTGCGTCTGTTTAACCCACCCCTGTGCGTCCAGAAACGTTTTGTTCGGACTTTGGATCTGCCTCGGCCATCCTCCTACCCTGTCAGCTTGTCAAGTAGCACTGTTCAAGTGGGTACTTGATGCAGTATGACATTCAGTTGACTGACTTCATAAACCACCCGCCCATGTTTACCCCCTTCATGATCCCCTTGTAAAATGTGATATAAATGTGATGTATTTAGCTTGATGAGTAATCAATGAAAACGAGCTTGTAAGCAAACACCTAATAATAGACATCAGTAGAACGCAAAGAATGTTTTGTCGTATCCGTTCTGTTTGCCATTCTCAAACACTATCCCTTGTGTGCAGCTCGAATTCATCGACCAAACTCCAACTCCGTCGTCGACGACACAGCTTCTATATCGAAAATTCAATAATCCCCACCTTTATTACAAATAACACTAGATCAACCTGCGATTAATTTTTGATAGAAAGGCAAATCTCAGCATAAATACTCATGGAAAGTAATGTGGTCTGAATAGAAATGTAGTGAATTTCCTGCAGAACCAGGTCTGACAGCAAATGATCTCAATGCTAATCGGAAGGGACAACCCGCTACTTCTCCCACGCTACAAAGCTCACTGCCATTCGTCAGTTTAACTAGGCAATTGGTTATCGCAGACGACTTATTTCGCAGTGCGCCAGGTTGGTGCAAGCTTGAGCAGCTTAACTCCCTGATGTTGTCAGGAGAGCACTATATATATATCGCCGCCGTTCTGTATCATTTCCACTCAGCCACTAAGGTGAATAACAGTGACCAGTCAACTATGAAGTTTGGCCTTGTTCTTCATTAATACGTCGACACACATTGAGAACGATTTTCATCTTCTACATGCATCCACTTTCCGCTGGCAGCAAGTACGGCTCGTTTGACGGTATGATTACATTTAACTATCCGGTCACTTATCGTTTTCTGTCCGTCTTCGGAACATGAAGTTTGCGATTGCTTTGCTAGAAATTGGTAAGCTGTGTGCTACGTCAAACAATTATCCACTCCACATTCTCAACTGCAATTTTGAATAGCACATACGGTTTCCAGTGATTCCACTAAATTGGACTTTGTGTGGTAGGCATAAAATAACTATAGACTATTTTCGACAAGATGAAACTGTTGTCGTTTACTAACCAGAGAGATGCATGTCTGCTATCAACTTTAGTGAATTGGACCACTTAACCCAAACAAATCCATTCCCTCTGTTACACGTCGTGTGTTTTTGATCGATTGGCATTTCGTCAATAGGAAAAGTGACTCAGTGTCTGTCTGTAGGTAATGTAGTGGAAAAGTGGGTATGCACTAGGCCCTCATCCAGTAACAATATAATACGCCTTTCCTGAACAGCGTTCGGAAGGTGGTCTCAACCGGCATCGGAGTGTTGAGCGCAGTCAGGATTGGAAACAAACCGTATATTTTCAGCAGTATTTGGAAATATGATAAGTAGTTAGTTCTAGCCTAGTCTGGGACCAACGGTAACAACCAAGAGGAAAAAGAAGAGAAGCGCCAGAAGGGCTACAGCCTTTTCGGCGGCACTCAAATGCGCACCAAGCGGAAAGTACGTGAAATCCTCGAGTGCGTTAAACAACGCTCAAAAAGGTTCGGATTAAACTTTCTGAAGAATGTAATAAAAAATAAGTTGTCAATAAAAAAGCAAGCATTCAGTGCGTGTCATTAGTTGTACGACTGAAAAGGGTTGCCCCGAGTTCTCATCAGGGTTCCTATATCGAGCGTACATAAAATCATACGTACAGAGCAAACAGGCGGGAAAATACGCTAGCAGTCGGTATCCTTAGAGAAGCCACACGATCGCCGTTCACTACGTTATTATATACTACGAAATGTGTACTTCTCGATCAGACTCCAGCAATTCTCGGTTGACCTGAACACACTGTACAGAATTCCATTTGATGTGAATTATCTGTCACTAATGGATACCAGCGCTATACAAGGATCACCAGATTCAACAGTTACTGATATATTCACGGGATTGGCTGACCAAACAGAACGGACAAAACGAACAGAACGCAACACAAAAAACTAACATGTAGATGGCTCCTTTTACAGCACCGCTATGTAACTCCCTCCTCAGATGCTGGCCTTTACTGGTAATGTCGCGCTAATGATGCAACCTGATTGATCTATTCAACAAAGCATGTTTGGTGAGCGGACATGAACCGGTCATTAAATCTCTCCCGGCAGACTGACTTTCACGAAACCAGAATGGTAGTTGAAGCAAAATCTGGTTGTGAGATTCTACGAAAATTAACTCGAAAAAGTGCTAAGCAGAGAGCTCGGAATTCCATATAGAAGGTTCCATGCTACTGGATAGTCCGACAAGTTCCCAACTTCCGGTTTTACGGAGACCGGAGTGACAAGACCGTCAGTCGTCTCTTAGGAGTGAATTCGTTTATATTAACCTCACTGAAAGACTGAACTGTCAACTGTATCATGGAGAGAAAAGCTCATGGCTGCTCTCAGATTAACACTTCATGTTTTATAGTTTAACTGTAAGCCAATTGTGTACATTTACCTCCAAGCCACGGTAGTTAAAATTGATGACTCACTTTGCACTTACTCATATGGTGACCTGGAGATACCCTAGGCCTGCCTGCTGTATGATGTGTGGAATTCTTCCTAAAATCTTATCTCACATTGCGCATAGGACCTTAAGGATCTTTGCCTGCTGTCTGTTTGGTGCATGCGATTGCGTTTGTTTGTTTACATGCTCCTCGCCCCACACACCTTTTCCGGATTGCTCGCGCGCTCGACGGCCAGATCCTTAGCCTCCCTAGCTATTGTACGTATCGGTGTCGCCTAGCGATGAACGAGACCATTTGCAATCATCGTACAATATATTTCCGGTCTCCGCAATAACCGGTAATTTTATTTTGCGTCTGGTATTTCTGCGTATACCTGAGGAAACGTTATTTTAGTGCACGTACGCACTAATCTTAATTTCTTGCCCTGGCAAGAGAGAACGTATGACGACAGGATTGCAATCAAAGATTTCTAGCGCGAATTGCGTTGATTTGGTCAAATCGTATCATAGAGTCGTTGTCTGGGTTACGGATACGCTGTGTTCACACCATAAATGTGAATGGTTTTTACCTGGCATTCACGTAGGCTTTGCAATCGCGCTGCTTAGTCACAGTCTGCGTGATAGGGCTTCTTCCATTCGAGCAGTTAGGTTGTCATGAGGGGCAACCTTTAGCGTGCTCGACGCAACATAACGGTGGCCAGTCTCACTGTTGCATCTGTCCTTTGCGTAGATTGAAGAAAACTATGCTTAGTGGACGGAGAAGACTTGACCATAATCCTTGCTGTCAAACTGTGCAACCAGTGGATTTGAAGGTGGGCCTACAACGTCTACACGAAACATAAGTCTCTGATGTTACTCCACGAGGAAATAACCGAAATGATAAGTTCATCTTGTTTCAAATTCAACCGTGGTAAATTCTTCTGTCTGTGTACAGCTGAAATATTTTACGCGATGTAGGCGGAAAACACCGTGTTGAGAGCTGCTTTTTGTCATATAACATCCAACAGGTTAGCAAAGTTTACAGCGCAAACAGTTGAAAACGAACAAAGGCGAAAGTATCCAGCGCCAGTTGAAACGTACCCTAAACAATACTCCTCGCATATCGCACACCCCCGACCCTACGCACTGAGAACATTCCAGGTGTGCCGATTCCCAGATGGAGGTTAGAAATTCGTTCGAACATTCTCTTCTCCAGATTTGGTGTCCGAAATGAAGTGAAGAACTAAGCGGAACTGATTCATCGGTGCGTATTATGTGATTACTTTTGAAACGCCATTGATCCGGCTCATGTGGAGTTACTTCATAGATGAGGACCAAAAATCGTGAAGATTAGAAGGGACAGATCACTAAAATGATCTCATCCGATTGCTGGAACACCACAAGCCAGAAGAGCCGTGTATAATTGAATGTCCGCCATAACACGAGATTGAAGATCACACTGTGACCCGACCCATGATTACGCGAGCAGACGAGCCCCTCTACCAGAAAAATGTCCGCATGGGGGAAATTCTCTTCGATCGTGTAGGACATCGAAACCAGTAAAATATTTTCAGGCAGAGGAAAACAAGCAAACTATGGGACAAGTATAAGGTATCTGTGTCCGCACGTCTTCTGTGTACACATGAAGACGTATGTGTCCCCACCCACTTAAGCGTTCTAGATTCGTAAGATAAGACATCCGTCAAAACTGCTGAAACTGTCAAACTCGGAGAGCACTGTTCAATGCGAAAGCCAGTGATCAGTGGGGTGATTCAAAGAAGCGTTCTGAGACCACTCTTCTTCCTTATGTATATAAATGGCGAGTGCGATGTTATTGAGCATGACAGACCTTTTTTCTTCGCTGATTATACCGAAATCGTTTACATATTACGCCAGCCAAGCAAGACCGCCTCATATCTACAAAATATACGATATGACCTGGCATCATTGGAGTCGTAGTGCAAAACATGGCTTATGACGTTCCCAGCAAACAAGTCGAACATTATCACATATGGTTGCCAAATACCTAATGGGTCGGTCTCACTAGACGGTCATCATATTGACACCGCTACATCCGCTCGAGATATGTGAGTGTGCAAATCAAAATCCTTCAATTTCTTTGAAAAAGTATGCTTTCAGGTAGCAAAACCTGAAAGAACAATAGGCTGTACCAAAAAGACATTCGGTTTGCCAGACGCGAGGTTGGTTGATTACGAATTGTGCGCTGGACCTCAACTTGAGTAATTTGCCTTCATTTATTTTCACCTTAACATAGGCGTGTTTCAGGAAACCTTCGACGCTTAATAGGATAATCATCTTCACTCACCTATAGTAAACGTTTTCAACCACTTGGTATTGATCCACTTTGATTACGAAGGCTAAAGGTAAATCTAACATTTCTGTATAAACAGACACACTCGAGCGCTATCACCACAGCGGTCACCGTTCATTTCCAGCAAGGCTGTTCATATAGCCTACGAAATAAGGGTTCCAATTTTGTTAACTCTGTTAGCTCGTCAAAAGACACAAGTCAGCTTCTTTATTGCAAAATATTCCTGTAGTTGGAATAAAGTTCCCAATCAAACCAAAGTCAGCAACAGCATTTTGAAATGGGCCTCGACAATTTCCCTACATCGTCAAGCATAATGTTAATCTTCAAACGTTGTACACCTTATGATGACATTTTCGAATGTGGTCCAAACAACGTTCGGCCGTCAGCAGGATAAAAGTATGTACACATTTTTAACATGAGAGTTTCGTTTGCAACAGCTTGCCTGCAACTGTTTACTGTTTACCCATCAATTACTCACCACCAGTCTAGTACCTGGTTCATTAAACACTCACGATACCACATTATTTCAGTCATGGTTTCTACTCAAACAGAGTGATATCTAAAAAAACAGAAAAGAACTGCTGTAGAGATCTTGTTCGTTATTTTAAAGCATGTTAGAGCTATGAGTGATATTTGTACACCTTCTGTTACTTAATCTTGCATGTACTTATGCACTTGTTTGGAAGAATAGAGATACCGACAAGTACCCCGCGTACTCAAACGTACGACCCCGCTGTGTGCACGATTGTGGTTTCGCTGCGTTATCGCTTCGTATTTGAATCCGTTCATTGTCGCGTCGGCTTTGCAATTCAAAAATATACCCTTTGTCTACCCGCATTGTTGTTCTCAACCGTTCGTCGTCCGTTCGTCCGATCCTACAAATGGGTGTCCGCGTAAGTCGTATATTATCGTGTGTATTCGATTTCGGTATTTTTCCGTCCATAATGCGTTCCGAGTGCATATATTTTACACTTATACATTCATCATGAGGAGTAGGGATTTTGATCTGCATATAGATTGAACATGACCCACAATTGATCGAAGCAGCTATCGCATCCCCATAGACTTTTGAGTCGGCTCATTTCGAAAAGAAACACTAGATTCGAGTTTCGCTCTCATTAGAGCTCATCAGTAGTGCATATCATTGCCACTGCCGAGACTTTAACCACGGAAACGCTCTTCATGAGGCAACCGTGTTTATCAATGCGCCATTGACCTCGCATTAGGCACGACCGAATTATCGTATGTGAACACCCAATCGCCATGGACAGTAAGTCTGAATGTTCGTCTTCCGTATCACTGATCATTCAAGCTGTTCCTGTTTTTCGAGGCCTGGATTCAGAGCTGTGGTTCGCCGTGTCAGAAATGGATTTTAACAACCGGCGTGTAACGAGCGATGCGGACAAGTTTTCGCATTTTGTACTACGCCCCTCCCGAAATATGTTAGACCCAATTAGAGATATTTTGTTGGGCTCAACAACCGATCACTGTGAGTCTGCTAGGCGAACGATTCTGAATGAAAACACAACCTTCTGGGCAAATGCGCCTGGAACAACCGTTCCAACGATTGTAGTTCCGGTTCTCCTCTGAGAAATGCGACAGGCAGTGAGCAAGTCGCAGTTGCTAGAGGCTCTCTCACGACAGCTGTGGATGCAGCAATTGTCTGGGTGTACACAATGGCTATTGTTCGTGTTACCCGCGCGTCCGTAAAGTGATCTGGCAGCCACTACCGCAGCAGTACGTAAAAGTTTTCGAGGCACGACGACTCCACCATTAGTGTGGCGGGTTGTTACCTCCAAAAGTCCCGCGGATAGTCCGTTAACCACAAAGGACTCCAAAATAGCGGTGCTGCGCACGACACTTGAATGTAGCGAACGCAATTCTACGAGAAGAAACGCCGAGGTGGCTCAGCTGAGACTTGAGCTGGCGGATATTCATGCCAGCATTAAGCACACTAGGTCACCATCAAAATTTCCTCCCAAGCATGGTCAATCATCATTAGAACTAAAGTCCAGCAAGTTTCGTTGGTACCAGAAGACGTATTGAGATAACGGTAAGCGATGTGGATCACCATGTAGACGTCGTGGTAGCAAACGTTCAAAGTAGCGGGCCGGCATGTTTTAGCGAGGACAGCCACAGGCCAGTTGAACTACAGTCGCCTAGTGGATTCTTGTGGATTCTACCTCCCAATCGATACAGGAGAGGGAGTTAGTGTCATCCCGCGTCCGGCAACGAATTCACGATGGGAATCTGACACTGCACTCCGAGCAGCAAGAGGTGCGACTGTTGAGTCCTTACTTTGGTCTTCCACGCGATATTCCCCAAGTTTACGTGGTAACTGATATGCCCTTCCTTATTATTGGAACCGGCTGGCTGTTCAACACACGTCGATCACGCTTGAATTATACTTCAGCAAGACTCAATGTTCGGGGTAGGCCTTCGCATACGGCTGTGATCGGTCAAATGCTAGCCAATGGTCCGACCTGCCATCGAACTACCGGCCGTGACAACCGACGTGGCACATCGCATTATCACACAGGGGCGCCGGTTCCATGTCGTCCACGCCGCTCAGCTTCCGATAAGTTAAAATATGCCCGAACCATATCTGCAAGTATGCTCCAACTTGGCATCGTCCGTCCGTCTAATAGCCCATGGGCGTTGCCGCTGCACACAGTGCACAAAACAACGGACGATTAACGCCCATGTGGTGACTATGAGGCATTGGATAACACAATCATTCCTGATAGGTATCCAATTCGGCATATGCGGGACTTGACAGCAAACATATCAGGAACACTGATATTTACAGAAATATACCTAGTGCAGTGAAGATGAGCGATCATATTATGATACTGATGCCGCGGTAATTCAGCAGTAAGACCAGAGCATATATTTTGACATCGTACAAGCCACAGGAAGAACGCAAGACGGGGCATCAGAATGCAGCATCGCCCATGATGGCGCCTGATACTTCATGGAACCGAGCATTGACATCTGTGACGACCGAGTTGGTCTGAGGCCGAATAGCGCGTGCAAATGAGTGATTTTTTGTCAGGTGTTTTTGAAATGCTCGACCCCTGTACTGCTTTGTCGAATAAACAACCCCTGTGCCATCAGCATTCTGGGGCCATTACATGACTCCGCGCGTAAAACCAGATTCCGATATAATGCTCCAGTGAAGGAGCCGTTGGTGGCACATATCGACATCTGCCACTTTTGATACGTCTTTGAAGGCACCGACTTCATCGTATCTACAGACCATAAAACGCTATAGTTCGCTCTGCGCTCGACAACCGGCAGGTTTTTCTTTAGGAAGACCCGACACCTGGATCGTAACGCTTAGTTCACGACCGATATCCGTCACGTATCAGGCATTGCAAACCCTGTCTTCCATGCACTCTCGCGCATCATTGCTACGACGTACACGATAGACAACTCGATCGATCTGGTGACGATCGCAACTGCACAGAACGATGATCCTCAGATAGACTGGCATCGTCGGTCCAGTTCCTTCAATCTAGAAAGGGTAAACATGAATTCATTCGAAAAGACGATTATCTGTGATCCATCACAGGGCATCCTTCGCATGGTCATCTCATTAGCTTTCTGCCGCCGGATTGTTGACACGCTGCACAACATGTTTCACCCAGGCATACGTTCAATAGTCAAAATGATCACCAGGTGCTCTATCTGGCGCAATGTGCATCGCGACGTTCGCACATGGGCTAAAGAATGCATACAAGACCAATGGTCCAAAATTCACCGTCACGCGACTACCTCTATCGGGAGTTTTACAGCCCCAGATGAGCGTTTCTACCACGTGCCTGTTGATCAAATTGGACCTTCGCTACCCTCAAGTGGGTGTATATATACCCTGTTATGTGTAGATAGATTTTCACGTTGGCCAGAAGCTGTACCCATTAAGAATTGCTTATCTGAAACCGTCGCACGGGCATTCCAGTTTTCCCCTCCGCAGTGACGAACGATCGCGTGTCACATTTTTACTTAGCCCTCACGTCAGTTCTCAACACACTAAGTTGTAGTCGGGTTCGCATTACAGCTTACCAGCCGGCAGACAATGGGTTTGTCGAACGTATTCACAGGAAATCGGAAAGTTCGTTTTCTCGCTAGCAACAACCCTTCATGGCACGAAGTTCTGCCATTAGTTTGTTAGGTATCCGTAACACGCTAATGGCCGATCTTTCATACCAGCCCCTTCAATTATTCTATAGATGCTTCTTACGTTCATCTAGAGAGTTAATTTCTTCACGCGCAACCGGACCCATCAATGTCGTGGATTACGGCGAGCAGTTGGCCCAGCACATGAGACGACACCGACCGACCGCAACTTCGAAACAGACGACACAGACGTACGTATATCTCGGGCTATCAACCTGTTCTCACGTTTTGGTGCTTACGGTTACTCCTCGATGACGTTTGAACCCGTCTTTACAGACCCACTCCGCGTACTCACGCGCTTCCATAAGGCTTTCACGTTGGAACGCAAGGGTACACTCGAGGTTATCTCTATCGATAGACTGGAGCCAGCGTTTCTAGAAGTGCCTGATGTGAACATGGATTCGCAACGAACAACGTACTCAACTGCTAGTGCGTTACCTAACGTTGGTATAGATCCGATTTCTCTCACTACACCATCTGTATCGACGGACCCTAGTCTGCATAACAGACGTGGTCAAAAGTTTAGGAGGCCGGTGAGCTTTGTAGACTATATAGACATCCGTCGTATCAAACTTTTTATCACTGTTCCATGTTCTTACCGATATGACTTTAGATTGCTTAACCTACAAAGAATGCTGTTACCGAGATTTCTTCCTGAACAAACAATGCGAAGAGATGAAACGCTGCGTTATTTTAGATAAGATGAACGAAGAAACCCGAGGAAGTTATCGTGTTTCGTTAATAAATCCTAAATACTGTAGATTCCTAATAAACCAGTTCGCTGATAACGCGGAAAAGCTCGAAATTCCACAGGACCTACGATACACGCAAACACGCCAACGATCCCACGCGGTCAATTACAACTGGCGTACCCCCAACTCCTCAGCTGGCCTATGATTATTAACCTTCCGACCAACACTCCCCCGAACCACTTCCAGTTGTTTTCTTCTGCTCTTTCACCGGTCGTAGACGCGAGCTTTCTGGCGGGAGTAAATTGGATCAATCATTCTCGTGTCCAAGGTTCTGATTGAATGAAACGCCGCAAAATTCTCAACGTCAACACTGTGGTTGCTATTTGTGGGGGTAGCTTTGTAGGAATCCTATTCGTTATTGTAAAGCATGTTAGAGCTATGAGTGATATTTGTACACCTTCTGTTACTTAATCTTGCATGTACTTATGCACTTGTTTGGAAGAATAGAGATACCGACAAGTACCCCGCGCACTCAAACGTACGACCCCGCTGTGTGCACGATTGTGGTTTCGCTGCGTTATCGCTTCGTATTTGAATCCGTTCATTCTCGCGTCGGCTTTGCAATTCAAAACTATGATCTTTGTTTACTCATTGTATCATTTTCAATCGATAGCCGTCCGTTCGCTCGATCCTACACTTAATCACATAACCTCTTCTCCACATATGTATATATATGTGTGCCCATTCGTGATAACATGTCCACCTTGGTAATCAATCAGGCCATAACTAATGATAGGCAGTATTGACTGTTTACTTAGGCAGCACAAACGTTTTGCAGAAAACTGTTAGAAAATCTCGCTCGTTCATTTTATGTGATATCAATATAACCTCAGTTCACATCGTGCGTTTCCTCCCCTGCCTCAAACCTTCGCCATCAACCATTAGTAACTGCTGCGCACTGTGAAATGTTCGTTTATTCTACAATAAACATTGGTCCCGTAAACATGATTAATGTCAAAAATGTATTAAAAAACCAACGGCAATCTCATTTCAAATCATGTTGTCTATCCAGCCTCGAAACACTCCTCGTTAACCATCTGGTAATCATTATGTGCTATGAACTACAGATCCCTGCCAAATGATCAACCTTACAAAACAAACGTACACAAAACGTCCGAACGAGTTCTAATTATCACGTGACAACCAGTCTAGAAGTAGCTGCTGGTTACCCGATTATCGCCGAATGACATAACAATACTTTGCCAATTTTATATACTATACTGGAAACACAGAAATATTAATAGCGCGTGAAGTTTTCCCCAAAAACTATAACACTCACATTAGTCTTCATATTACGTGATTACTCCACATTTTCCCATTTAACCAATGACATTGCGCTGTCCTCCTTATTCCCTCGGGCATCAATAATGCAAGGAAAATATTGGCAATGAATTGAAGTTCGAAACCCCATATTGGCCGAGCGATAAATTAGAATTTCAACTTTTCAACGTTTTCCAGCGGTCACCGCGGTCCCGCGCTGAAGTCTGCCCAATTCTTTGCCGATTTTTGTAATTTTCCGTCCTTCCTTGTCCAGAGTGAATTATTCCAAAATTTTTCTAATCAAAATCTCGTCAAATAACTGTGAAATCCGTCGAAGATACATTTGCACTGTCACATGCAGAAGGCAGTTTATTCTGTGATTATCTGTTACGTATACGGGCTAACTTTAGGGCAATAATGTGACATCGATTGACAGCGTTTTTTCAAAGGTAGGTTTCCAACAAGTCCTGTGAAAGGAAGCAACAAGAAAACAAGCATTAGCCAAAGGCCCAGAAAGCCAGGCCCACGACTTACACAAACGATAACTAAGATTGCGCCGATAACACAGCGGCTAGCCCCGATCCACAATTCTGATTCAACTTTCGCACGCCTGCTTGTTTTGACCGCACGTTACAGCAAATATTCTCCGATGTGACTCTGCAATAATTGAAACGTTGCCTTTTCCTATCCTTGTAAAGGATAAATTAATGTGACATCCCATTTATAGACTTAACCTGTGGAACAAACAGTCTTTTTTTCTTATGTGTAAACCAAACTTTGTATACAGGGACTCTTTGCCACCTGATTACGCTTCTATTTGTCAACGGGTTTCATATTTGTCTTGTCTAATATCCAATCGTTGCTTTGTACCGCATTTAAGTAACTGTCATGATCGCGTGCATTCGAGCGTGTTTCTCACAAATGCGTTGAGAAAACGTACGTTATTACTGTTATTTTTACAAATACAATCGGTTGAACGTGTTTGTTTCACCTAGGTCTCGCTATTAATTCGATGTCACGCTCGTGTTTAATAAAACCATGAGCTATTGCAAAGAGGTGTTCTCATCCTAAACTAGTCTAGCTTAATTTGGAACACGTAGTCTCATGTGTCTTGTAAGCTCTACTATTCATAATCCAGAAACTAATGTAACCCGTTTTCCTGACAGCCATTATGCTCAATACAATTTATTTCATTGCTCACGATGCGAAGATGACAACCAAAATTGGGACTTATTCTCCAAGATTCTGCCTTTGCTGTTCTTAGAGATAATGTGTTTGATGTTTCCAAGTCACAAAATAACAATGGCTGGACTACGTGAGGCAATGAAGTGAGTTACAGAATTTCATCACAAACCAACAGCCAGCGATAATCCATCAGATGGTATCCTCATTACATTGTATGCTACATCAGAGAACCGTGGTAATGTCCGCTCAAGGTTTTAAGTAAAATGACCTGTTGCGCCAAAAACCGTGCGCACACACATAGATGAAATTTTTAACGGTGCAGCATTTGTGTGCTTTACGAATGAATACAATCGAATCAACTGAACTGACAAGCCGCGTGAACCTACATAGTCCGTTTCGTTGAAATTGAACGTGCTAAATATGTTATTCGAGTGCTGTCACTCGCGTCGGTGGAACTATGATGAGCCGTATTTTATTTATTGATGAACCGACCAACTTCCCATTACACTGTGCGATGAACTTCGGCCAATTCGGAATTCGGTCGCTAGAATTCGGTCCTTCGTCTCTTCCTTCTAAGTAGTTAATCAAAAAGCAACAACATGACGCTGCGGAGGAACACACGTTCATAGGGGAGATACCCTTTTCACGTTCAAGTGCATACAATTGTACAAAGCAGCACGGAACAAGAGGAAGAGGAGAACGATAAGATAAACGTTTGGTTCACCTGGTGTGAGGATGATCATCCAGCTGAATGTGATGTTCCACTACTTGAGAGGTTTTCATAGGCTGACTTATGTGAAGGCATCTGATAAAGTTTAACGCACGAAGTTGTGAGTTAACCACAAGAAAATCAAGCTGTTGATCAGCAGCGCTGATGTTCACATTAATGACTTCTTATATTCACCTAATGCGCAGTGCTAACACTGTCATTATTCGTTGGACAAATCAATGCCGATTAGATTTTTCAGCAGACGATGGTGGACACACGCAGTTCACAAAGTTATGCTGGTCGAAGTGCATACAAAGGGCAATAAAAAAAACGTTTTATGGAAAATCGCTTAGTCTGAGTGCCACAGTGTTTGTCTTCCAAATATTGGTCAACAAATTACAAACTAAATAGCTCAGCCTAAGAGCTTTCTTGCAAAACATGTAGTGGTCGGTACTCTGAAAAAAGGGGGCATCTATCGTCGCCCACTTTGGTTACAACATATTATCTTCTTTGGGTGAACTGTCGTTTGAATTCAGAACTGACTGGGAACAAATGTTCGCATGAGCACTAAGGCCCACAAGTTAACTGGATTCGATGACCAGGTTCATCATATTCTGCGCGAGTTTGTTGATGTTCGATCCCAGATAGCCTTCAATTATGCCAAAATACGAGCTTCAGCACACTGCGCATGTGATATATTTGGGATTCAAAAAACTGACTCCAATCAACGCTTACATTTATGCGCAGATATTTTCAACATTGCCAGATCCACCACGTGGTATATGGTGTTTCGATATAATTTTCATGACTTTGCATATTTTGCTCCAATCACTCATTCATATCGATGAAGATACTACTTTCAGAAAATCAAAACGTACTGTTTCGGTGATTATGAAATTAACGCTTCCAATTTTTATCGCGCATATTTAATTCTCCTTAAAAGTCAAATTCAACGGCGTGGCAGGTTTCCAGTGATCAAACATCGGACTAAATACATCCAGGTTAATATGACAATTTTCGACGTAAGCCATCGAAGGGAATGAGCTAAGTACGTCATTAGAACTTCAAGCAAAATTCCAGAAAGTGGACATTGAAAAGGAATGAACGACTTAGACTGTAAAAACAATCCTAAGATGCGACGGTATTTAATAAGGAGCGGATATATTGACTCACCTTTGCTCGATAGAATTTGACTCACCGGTAGAACCGTTCTAAGGCCGTAGAGGTTACTCACAATTCCAAAGCATTAGTTAGTATGCTGACCCACTTTGAACAAGTGAATTCTCCATATTACTCATTGGAAGGTTGCCTGT
>LUCH01003808.1:39297-58865 GCA_013368495.1 Paragonimus heterotremus
TTTTGGGTACAACACTGTGGTCGTATGGTTTCCTGGTGGTCTTAAGAATAGGCGCCAAAAATTAGCATATATGTAACTGTAGACAAATTGTTTGCCTGCTTTCGTATGGAGTGAGAGGGTGAGAGGAGGAGCATGGAAGCTAACACATATTATTTTGAAGGGGAGTAAGGATGGCGACTGGATGTACTCGACTTGTTCTGTTGATTTGTTGTCTTTGCCCCGTTTTGTCATTTCGGACATGACAACGGTGCAGTGCGTGCGACAGCGACCTTAATTGGTGTCTTACCAGCACTCTTGGCGCCACAGATTGCGGCTTGTCTCCGTTAACTGCGGCCTCCCCGAAAGGCATTTAGAAGTTTTTAATCGCGCAAAATATGACTGCTTCATCTGTTTGGCCGAAGCCATGAAGAAACTGATGGTATTGATGCTTTAAGATCACAAGTAGAACTTACGACTAAGGTGGATTTACAGGAAGTGACCGCAACGGAGACTTCCGTTGGAATTCTTTGGCAAGGCGAATTTTGTACGCAAACTTCTAATCAACCTTATGGCATATAACGCCGGTGAGTGGCTAAAACATTTTAGGCCTGTTAGCGGTCAGCCAAATGACGTCGACAAAGGTGTCATCGCCGCATTTCACTAACAGCACATGAATCTGAGTGGACAATACGACAGCTGGAAGTGCAGCCTTACATTCTAGTCGCAGCTTGCAATCTGATATTGCGGCAACATGTTTATGATACCCGGGGAGAAAAGTGATGCCAAACCTGATCTGCATATCACGGTTGAAGAAGTGGTTGGGGAGATGCGGCGTCGTGAATCCTCTCTTCTCTTCCACACTAATCGAGACCTCCTCTCCGTATGCAGCAGAGAGTACAACTGCCTTCTTTAAGAATGCACCAACAATGAGGAGAAACGTCAAAAACCAGCTTGAAGATTGCCGTGCAAACTTAATAACAGATAGATCTGCCAATATCCGTTATTCTTACCCCCTATGGGAGGATCAAGGGGGATGCACAGTTAAGAACACTCCTGCATTTGTAGGTGCAGGTTTGCTGCATAAACCTACTTCTTTTGACGCGCATGACGTGCCAAGGGCAAAGCAATAACTTGGCTGCCATTGAGATTACAGATAACGCAGATAGAAAGGAAGAGGTTAAGAGGTCAGTTGTCTGTGCTGGACTTTGCTGAGGACAGTTCACTCAAAGCTGCTTCATGTCTGACAATGATGGCATCAAATTCACTTTTGCGCAGAGAGATTTACGTTCGTGTATACCGCAAGTGCTTGCTTGTTCGGAGGATATCCGCTGAATATCGGTACCGGTTCATCCGAAGCGGGCCACTGTCAAAAGCAACAAACACTACACAGTTTGCGGTGAATTATCAACAATTGGGGACATGAATAGTATGAAGCACAACTGAAAAAATGGGACAGCAGCTGAAACGTTATCCATTAACCAACAAGAATGATCGTATGTTATCTTTGAAAAGCTTGCAACACTAGAGGTAAAATGTGGATGGACGAATAAGGTAGGGAGAGTGAATCAAATTTCAAGTTGTTGCAGACGAAAATGGGCTTGCAAAACAACAAAAAAAGGAACTTTTAACGAACGAACATTACTTATGGGAAGAAAATAAGTGCGTTCAATTATCAGTGGTGCAATTAAATTCCTTTTGAATGTTCACTACACACAGTAGCGTCAACTGAGGTGAAACTTACGATCCTATTTCTGCAAACAAACTGGATACGCGGCAACAAGTTTATTTTCCCGCATCATACAGATTATAAGACGACATGCGCACCAAAAGTGTCTAACAGATCAAACACGGGGCTCCGAAAGACTTCCGGGTATTCTACGTTTTATACCCACGGAGGCTATCAGGGGCTAAAGCGTGTGGAAGGTAAAAACAGATTCTCGTATATCATAAGTAAATTCTATCATGTCACTTCGCAAAACACAGCGAGTGCCATCCAAGTTTATGAATCAGCAAGCAATGAGCTTTCTTTCTTTGGTTCACAGCTTGCTGTCTCTTTGTCACCCCTGAAGCTGTTGTTGACTTGGAGTCCGAGGTCATCGTAGAACATCCGGTGCATCTTGTTTGCCAACAAATTAAATAATTGCTATCATGGGCAAATCAATTGACAGAGAGTGGCAAACGTCCAAATGGATAACACGAGCCTAAAGACAAACATACACACAGTTGTAACGTCTGTGTCCATTTCTACCTCGAGCAAACCACATTAACTTACCGCAATCCACCTGAATGGACATTCATCAGCATTCAATTCAGCTATTAGCAATGAGGACGTTAGCTGCCCACATTACTTGCAGTGAAGAACCTGCTTTTATAAAGTTCGCCCATCATGTATCTGATGTTAGCCGAACCTTTTACCAACCGAAAGTTTTCCCCAATGGATGAAAATACGCGAGTGACACCTATATCACTTTCCATCTCGTGAACATTTTTCTATTTGTGTGCTCTTCGACCGTGCAGGCCGACGTTACAATAACACATTTTGCTGAGCTCGTAATTATCAACACGTGCAATTCTACAAAGATAAAATGAACTGTTTATTGTTACCGGTTGCAACGAGGACGGACTGCTCCCACGTCTCCCGTCAACTGTTTTGAGCTCGAGATATTTCAGACTATTTGAAGAGGAGACATTATATTTGAATATGCATGATCAGTTGGCTGGTTGCTTGTTTCTGTTCAGACAAACGTAGTGGCTGTCACTCCTCCGGGTCTCTTTGACTTCTGGAATTCGTTAAGATAACTAACCCTACGAACCGGGAAAACCTCGCCACTGTCTTCATGAAAATATCGCAGTACCGGAAGCCACCGAATGCTATTCATAGCTACACAGTTTCGGCAACAGAAAGTTTGTCTAATTTTACAGTCCTCAAATATAATTGTAATAGAAAATGATCACCTTTGTCAGCCGCAATTTGAAAGCGATCGGAACCCCGGTTCACGAAGGCAATTGTTCACTTCAGGTGAAGACAAACGTGGAGCTCCTTTTGGATCAGAAGAAACCCTTTTTTCTGTGACGTAGCATTGCCGTCTAGTCGCTCCTGGCGCCTTAACTTG
The DNA here is from genome assembly GCA_013368495.1 of Paragonimus heterotremus. NCBI lineage: Eukaryota > Metazoa > Platyhelminthes > Trematoda > Plagiorchiida > Troglotrematidae > Paragonimus > Paragonimus heterotremus. The sequence continues at coordinate 42,390 of LUCH01003808.1, forward strand.
AGTCCATTAAGGTTTATTCGAAAGGTCGGATTAGGAGGCTAACATTCTAAGTCGAAAGAAACGTCGGAGAGTTCGATCCAGAAATTTGGAGTTAAAGGGTACTGTTTAGTGGAATTAGAATATAGATGCTATATCGCCTTGAATGTGGATCAATCAATAACACAAATTTCTCAGCAAGGGAGTGCACAATTGAGTGATTAAACACGTTTCCACAACCAGCCACCTGTCGAAAAGAAATAAACTGATTTTAACAAACGAATGATACCGAAGGTGCCAAACAACGCCCAAAAATAAGGCGTTACCGGGTGTGGTTTGATAATTATAAGGGGAAGAAGGCGGAATTCGTATGTGCAGTTACAGTCCACAATTAATCGTGCACGCAGCAAAGACGAATGAGGGAAAATTTATGGAAGTCCTTTTGCAAACAAACCGAGCGTGCTGAAATCATTCATCGGTCAGCGTCAGAATTAAAAAAAGAAGCCATGCGTTCTGGACGAGCGTCAACAGATCCAAAAGATTTTCTCACGTGCTATTATCTTCTGGCAAGCAACCGGTATTATAAATCGTGGAAGATGAAAGACGCATCTGAAAAATGCATCTGAACATATAAACAATCATTCATCACTCATCATGTTACATGTCGATGCCCCATAAAGGGAAACCTGCACGCCCGACTTGACTGTTTTTTGCTGTCTATACTCGGAAAGTACGTTTTCAACAACCCCGACGTCAATATGAATGTCAAGTCTAAGTTGAAACCCACCCATCTGCAACGGGGTGCGATGTTCGTCCGCGACATATATATCTTCCTCAATAGTTCTGAAGAACAACAAGTAGTCATGAAAATGAAACAATAACCGAATAGCTGATATCGTTGATATTGAAAGTCGTGCTTGCGGTCAGTTACCGCCCGGTGAAGCGCAAATATTACAGGTAAGCATGAATACTGTACCATTTGCAAACGAGTCAAGTTCACAACCAGTAACGCGTAACATGTTGATCCAAAAACGCATCTCCCAATACTCAGCGACAGAGAAGATAATTCATCCTCGAAAGGGCTAATTAGATGGCGCGCGTAGGATTTAACACGATACTGATTGAATCAATTTGCATGAAAATTAAATATCTTACCTCGAGTGAGAAAAGTTCCCCAGAAAATGAACGAAGAACCCGCCCGTACAACAAATTTGATAATTTGCACCGCTCAGTAATTGGGAACGAAAAAACGTCACTGAGTTCACTCATGCGAGAGGTCATTGGTTGGATCGGAGCCAAACGATTGTTTACTCATCGAAAAATAATGAAAAATATACGCTGCTCAAGAAATAATATGGAAGAAAAATGTATTGTTTAAACATTTAGAAATGTATAAGGCTGAACTTGTTCAACAGTACAGAAAACTGTTGCAATATTTTGTGTAGGAATAAAAATTGTTAATATTGTTTATTATCAGGGCAATGATGAAAACATAATGCCACACTTCAACACTAATTAAACGATGCACAGCTATCTCGAAATGGTGCAACAGGCCCCAACAAAATCAACATTGGGTCTGAAGAACTAGCTGGTTTTCCCGACTCAAGGTGGCAGTTGGAACAACAGGGATTGGATGGTTCATTAGAGCAATCCGTACATTCTGTCATACCCGTAGCAACCTGGTGTTAGTCTGCAGGGGGGACCTTGTTACGTCTTCTTCTTAGACATGCCTTAGAATAAGCTCTACATGTTTCGATTTGAACGAGGCACTACTGGTTAACTTTCGCTTGAAAGAGTACACATTTTCAAAACCGTTTATTTTGAACTGGGTGCATGTAGTGGCACGTGATAGTGCTTCGGAATATGCTAATGCCCACCACAACCACGGCGTAGCAACGTAGCATGGACTGCAATTGACCCTGCCATTCGATTGGCCCTAAACATATGATAAACTACCAGTCTGTCTGACTGTGTTCCGTCGTCGCTTCAATCGTTGAGCAATCAAGTTCATACGGTTTGTAAAGCCCTAGTCACCTCTGTGCAGGTAACAACAGACAACATGGTTTTTCGTGCGGATGACCTTAACACTAGCATGGCAACTAGGCATATTGATGCCAGTCACATTCAAAGTGTTGCGAGTAAGGACCTTTGGAGCGGCCAACCGATCTAGTTGTGAATACTCACTACGAGCTACACATTCATTGGACGTCAATAATCTGATGAGGGTGAAGTGCCTTAAATGGGTCATTGTGTTATCGACAATATCAGCCCATCGTTCCTGTAGGTCACCAGGCAAGTCTCCGCCAGCCGGACAAAATTTGATGATCCATTCAACCTCCCCGGACACACTTATTTGATACTGCGATATTGCACTCTCATATTTCGGTAACTAGGTCACTCGGGGCAATCAACTCATGAAACCTGGACAAAAATTAATCAGCCTGTCCAGGCGGTGCAAGCCGAATGGTCCGATTTGAGCGGTCAGGCTGGCTGGCGAATACCCCCAATCTTTTCATATCCTGTCGATCATTGAGAACGTGGACATTGCTGTACATTGAAATTCCTTTGCTCTGCCACGGCACTAGTGGTTTATTTATGAAAAATCGACTGTCACAATATTTTCTTATCTTCGAAGAAACGGACAAATGCGGCGTGACAACCAATTCGTTGGTTTTTTTCAAGATTGAGCAGATTTGCACTCAGACTTGAAGAGCCCTGTCGGGTTATTCAGGTGGACGGTCTGGGCGCATTTCTCGAATGTCTTCGAATGGTTAAGTTCGTCCGAGATTTGCGGACCACCTGATGTTCCGGTTGTTTTCAGGCATCCAGTAATCCCTGCACTGAATCAAGCTCCCTTTCAAGCAGCTTACAACTCTCTTTCGCAAGCAACAAATAATATTGTTTCAGCTGTGCCCCGAAGGTTGGCGGAGTTAAGCAATACAATAAAATCCAAACACATGTAAACTCCCTCTTCAGTCCTTGAATGCTTTCTTCTTGAATTAGATTCCTGTGCGGCTATCGAACAAAGACACACCGTGAGTTTAAGGAAGATCAAAAATAGCATCGAACCCAGTCGAATTCTTGACGGTATAAAAATATAAATTGCCAAAATAAAAATTGTCATGGGCAACACAGAGTGACTAATGGTTCAATTATCGCTACTTCCCGTTTGTATGTTGATAAAGAAAAGAGACACATAGTCCATTACCGGTCAACAAAATGGGAGCTATTCGAAACACTTCGAAGTGTCGGGGATCTGTCGATATTGCGATGGAATGGGACGATGATAATAATGGCCGTAACATATCCATATATAACAGGATATGAAATCTGCATCCTTCTGGTCGTCGTTGACAGTGCAATATTGCATTGAAAGTCTACCCGATTCGCCGCTGATCCAAATCCAGGAACAACAAGAGACTCAATAAGGGACCAATCCAAACTTCGCGTTGAGGACACTACATCAATATTGGACAGACAGTTTCCATGTTAGGCTTTCTGTTATTCGCTTATTTCACTGTAATGTACTGCATCAATTAACGTTCAGTTCATGACTATGTATGTGCTAATACGCTCAGCCAATGAATTATTTAGTAATATTGTACATTCATAAATTCAACTTCGCGTCTCACAAATATCAACTCCCTACTGTACCCAGTGCAAAGTCTTCTCCCTATAACTTATGTGGGACGTTTTACTCCGAATTCGATTTATAGGGCTATTCAAAGTCCATAATTCCTAACATTGGAACCGTTCACTCAGATGATGCGGACGACCAAATGCATTATGTTGACGAGCGTGTAAACTGTACACGATTGGAACAAATACAGTCGAATTTGAATCGGGCATTTCATATCAGGTTGCATGCTGAGTGAAGGAATTTACTGCTCTGCATCACACTAAACATGAGAAGACAAACTTATCAGCTTATTTTCACCAAATTGAACGTCAAAGACGCAAACATCCTCCCAGTTTTTTCTTTGTATGCCTCAAGCTCATCTTCTGAAGTTCCCTCCCGCCAAAGTATGCAGTTGATATTGCAATTGTTGCCTGGTTTCTTTGTCTTTTCTCACTACCTCCGCAATAACTGTACTGCGCAAATCGCACGTTATTCCTTGCCGAATGTGTTATAGCATTCGTTTAACATTCTATCGAGAACTGGTGACTGTTAGTCTTTTAGCCGAGTTGTGCTCCGTTCACACTATCAGGCTTTTCAACTAAAAATGTTGAGTTTGTTCTGATATTTATAGAACACTTCCAATCACACCTGTATTCTCCGTTATTTTACTTTATTTGCGTGTGTTGCCTACAAAATAACATTTAAATATCATTGCGCCAGACATCCTACTTACAAGTATTCGCCTCTGTATAGGTATATTTGTGCAGAATAATATTTTGCAGTGGGCAACCTGTGGTTAACACCAGTCGAATTTTCAGTGATAATGAAACGTATTTTCAAAACTTAGCCAGTTTTCTAGGTGCATAATGGGCCGCAGCACTTAGTAGGATTCATCCCAAACGTAATTTCCAAAAATGCTCCAATTTCTCAACTGGGGACAGTAAATGAATGGTGGTTCCTTGCGAGAGATCACACCGTTGTACAAGTGTATATCGTGACCTAATTTGCGTGAACGATCAAAATCAGTATCCAAACAGAAATATTTTGCGTGCAACTGGTTTCACTGAGGCAGTTGGATTTAAATCTAACTTCTGAAGACATGGGTTGATAGTTCATATCAGTGGCCGCATGCCAGTTTTTCTACATTGAATTTTATTTTTATTGAAACGACAGAAACTTGGAGAGAAAGAGTTGTTGGTTGAGACGATCAATCTATTTTCCAGCAAAAGCAGCGGGCCGACACCCCCAGACACTCTGTTAGTGGCATGTAAATGTAACCTCGAGTATCAAGCACCGCAAATCTCACTGTTAACAGCTAACCCAGTTGACCGAATTCGTTCACAATAAAGCTACCCACAACATAGACAATGGTGACTGGTTTTATAACGGTATTTCTCTATATCCCAGCGGTTGATAATTCACCATTGGAAAAGACGGTGTTTTGCATAATCCGTGCTGTGTTTTTATCACAGACATTTGCATTCATACTGTTACCGCAGTAATAAAAATATCCGTTTTGTCTCCTTTTCCTGTTTTCGTTACGATCATTCCAGTTTGCTATATGTGTTCCGGGCGAACATCATGTAAGTCATATCAGATAACTCGCGAATACGCAATCACAGTTCTGGATGCTATATAACAGTCGACTCCCCAGCTCATAACCGCAAATGTCTCAAGTTTGATTCGCCTCAGAAGTTTACGTCATTTGTTTCAAATGTCTAGGATTTCATCTGTAACTAAATGCTACCTTGGATTATTTGGTAAACAAAAGTTGTAGACATTTGTTGACGAATCAAAACGCTCCGTATTTCAAGGCACGATTTTACATGATTCAGCCGCCGTTCATCAGACTTGCAATGTTCTCTTCGCACCTTTGTGTTATATGTAGTTTGTGGTTAATGGTGCTATCTTGATAAAACAATGTTTTGTGCCCAGCCAAATTTCTCGTCTCATGTTCATTGTTCTATTGACGGGACAAAGCTCTGCCTCCTACTTAGCGACATATTGCATGTAGCTGATCGTTCGTTAGCGGATGCAGAAAGGCGTATCAACCTAATAAGCTGACTCCTAACAATGATCATCACCCTTTCATACAAATAAGCCACTGCTTCTAAGCACAATTTGTGTCAACAGTTAGCTGCTAACCTAAAAAATTTAATGCCATCATGGAAAGTTTTATAATCTGAGTGTTACACACCACATGTGGGAAAAGCTAACACATAAATGGGTTAAGAACTGGGGGACTAGGATCATTAATGGCTGAATGAAGTTTTGCCTACAGGTCAAAGGAGGACATTTCAAATGTTGCAGAAAAAGCAAGATGATTTGCATCTCGAAATTGACACGCACACGTTTTATTTTTTGACAACACACTCGGCGATATTTCGCTCATACCCCATCCTATCAAATTTACTTTGAGTCCGAGAGCAGCACTACCACGTCAGACGCAAAAACCTTTACGATGGAGTCAGTTAAACGCCGCATGGTATAATGTGAAGTATTTTATTAAGAATCACTCACCAAATATGTTCGCGAAACGCTTATTTTCTTCATCAATCCGTGTGATACTCAATCTGTTAGATATTTCAAAGTTATATTTAAAATTGATGCAACCGTGCGGCTTAAAATTTTTTACAGACGTACACTTGAGAATGACGGCCCATATTTTAAAGTAAGTTTGCACAAGTTTATTGTGAAACCTTTTATGTCAGCGGCAATGGTTGTCGTCGAGTAAGTGGTTGTTTACTTGGCTCAGTCGTGCTTGTGAACAAGGCACCGCCGGTTCACTACTTAAAAACGACGAACCATGTTAACCTAATTTGGTAGATTGTACATAGGTGCATTACTGCTGACAACAATGGAGATGCCTTGCGTTCGCGCGTGAACTAATTTAACAATTCTAACAGTCGAATGCAACGAAAAGTGAATGAGGGAACCATTTAAGGGCAATATTGTGGTCGATGCCCGATTTTTTTCTCACATGTGATCACATTGGAACACAAAATCCACCCCGTTACTAAAGACCACATGCAGACCTCAATAATGATCGCTGGTTACATGCATGTCCAAGTATTTCAAATTTTGTGCTGTTTCTGTTCATCACACTCAACATCAGTCGTCATTCACCGTTCGCACGACCGCCATCATTGCACATGAATATATTTTTGTTTTGTTTATAGGTCCAATGAAGCTCCTCGTATTGCATATGCAACTTCGACTTCTGATGAAATTCAATCTGAAGTAAACCTTCAGGAACGGGTGTGGATAGACTTGCGCATCCCATTTACATTTGTGCTTCCCTATGATTCATTCAACTAACGTTTGGCAGAAAATAACATTATATTGTCCCTTATTATAAAACAAAATCTGCTGGCGATGAAATTCGTCCGTCAACAACACTACTGTTCTTGATATGATCCATTAGACGTAGGCTAGTTATCGATTCTGGAGACAAAATGCTGTGTGACCAACATGTAAATGACTACTTTTTATTCCATATTAAGAAAACTACATTGACCCGCCGATCATAGCATGTTATCTTTTGACCATTGGCTGGGCTCACAGCAGTCAGTTAGAAATACGGAAGTAACGTGTCACAGTTCGTGGATTTTGTCCAAATGAAATGTACACAAAACGGATGTATCTCCGCAAACTTATCGAGAGCCTGTCCATCAACATGTGTTCGCACTTTCAATGGGTGCTGGGTCTACCGGTACGGACAGTGATGTTCTACAATGTTCATTTCTGAATTCCATGCCACACAACTCTTCTCCCTACTCCGTCTTCGGGCAAAACACACAAGTGTATTTGATTACATAAGGCCGTCTACAATTTGTTGAGTTCATTCAAACCTGCATAACAACCCGCAAAATCCCGATCTGCCGGGCACGGTCTAAGTGAACGTCTCATTTTTTCCAAAAAATTCATCTTAGACTCAATGTTGGTTGAATCCAGCAAACAACACACAAATGTAGTTCCAATAAAAGATTGAAAAATAGGAACAAAAGCCAATCTGATCAGTGTATACGAAAGTTCGTCGGAGAGAATAAACTACACGTCAGTGTGGGAAAAAGGACGACTGTTGAGTAGTGGACAGAGCAAGTGGAGATTGAAAAATGTGGCAACTTCGTAAAAATCGACGGCGAAGCGACGTAAATAGATATGGTTAATAATGTGAAATAAATGATAAGAAAACGTACCACACAAGTACAATGAAATTTGCTGAACGAGACCGCGGTCTCAAGCGGATCGGTTCTTGGACTACAACGTACAACCAATTCACGGATCGTGGGTGCGATTTTTCGGCCTCCGTGTTTCTGATCACATGAAACAAGATAAAAACAGCTGTCAACTAATTTGCTGGTCGTCACTGGGAAAATCGGTATGCAGAAACCCCATTTCCATCCAATCTTTGATTGTGCAGGATGCTCGCTCGTTTGTTGGTGAACCAGAAAAGAATTGATCTAGTTCAGTCCATGAGCAAAAAAATAGCAGATAGTAGGGTAGGTGACTAACTTACGTTTATGCAACTCTGTTTAACGTGACCCCGTGGTCTAGCGGAACATTGCTTGGAATACAATCTACTACTCAATTTCGGCTTGTCCATTCGATTCTCCAGCATGCGTGGTGTTGAACTTAGGCAAGCAGATCGAAACAGCTGTCCCCCAGTTCGCTGGTGGACAATGGAGAAAATAAAATGAAAAAAACCATCTGAAATGAATCTAGGGCTGTCTTGGATGCTTCACTGTTTGCAGTCCGCACATTATTCGTGTGACTTAATTCAGCCTGTAAGTGAAAGAAATCACAAAGCCGGGGAAATTAATTCACATTCGTCCTGCAAACCAGCTAAACGTGAACCCGTTGTTTAGCGTAACATTGCTTGAACTGAGAACTGCCAATCAAACACGGCTCACGGGTTTGATTCTTCAGCGTGCTTGGTGCTGACCTCAGGCAACTATGTCCCACCAGCTTTATTTCACTTCGCTGTGAATTGTCTGGAATAACCTGTTGCAAAATCCTTCTCTGAGCCTATTCTGTGGCTGTGCTGGATGATCATTCGTTTGCCCGCCAACTACAAAACGACTGCCTAGTACTGTCTACGGGCGGAAAGGGACGCAACGGCTGAAGAAACGTATTCACATACGTACTTGCAACTCCGCTGAACGTGACCCCGTGGTCTAGTGGATTAGTACTTTGCTAACAATCTGCCACTGATTCACGGCTCGTGGATTCACTTCTCCGATGATATTGGTGCTAGTCTAAGGCACGTTGATCGAAACAGCTGTCCACCACATTGCTGGTACTCACTGGGAACATCCGTTTGCAAAAGCGAAATATTAAGGGAATCTGGAGCTATGCCGGATGCTTGCTCGTTTGCTGGCCAAGAGGAATGAACCTGATCTATTTCAACCTGAACTTTTAGAGTCACTTGCAGCGGCTAACGAAGTATACTCACAGGCGGACCTGCAACCCCGCGGCGCCTGTTCCCGTGATCCAGGGGACAAATGTTTGAACTGCGACTTGTCACTACCTCGCAGCTTGTGGGTTTGATCCTCCAGCGTGCGCGGTGCTGACCAGACGCGATAAGGTTGAAACAGCTGTCCACCAGTTTTTGGTGGTCACTGGTAACAACCGTTTGCGAAATCCCCACTTCGCCCCAATCCGGGGTTGTGCTGTATACTCGCTAGCTTGGTGGTCGAAAAAAGTTCGCGTGATGCAGTGCAAAATATGAGCGGAAGAAAGCGCAAAGGTAAGATAGAATATTTAACAAAACGTCCAACAAACCCGCTGAAGGTGACCCCGTGGTCTAGTGGATGGCTGCTTGGACTATAATCTGCTACTAATCCACAGTTCGTGCGTTCAATTCCTCAGTGTGCGTGGTGTTGATCAGATGCAATTATGTCGAGACAGCTCTCCACAAATTCGATTTCGATTACCGCGAAAACCCCGTTTAAAAAACCTTCTGCAAATCCAATATTAGGCTGTGCTGGATGCGCCCTCGATTACGGCCAGCCACAAAACAACCGATTAAGTTCGGTCAATGAGCGAAAGGAAACGCAATCGATAGAGAAATTAGTTCACATGCGTTCATGCACACCCGCTGAGCGTGACCCCTGGTCTTGTGCAGGAGTTTCTTTACTGCGGCTAAGTCGAAACCGCTGCCCACCAAGGCTGATCCAGTTCAGCGTATGGGCGAGAGGAAGCACAACGGCTGCGGAAACCAATAATAATATATATTTTCTCAATGCACTTGTGAGAAACACGCTCGGATGTGCGCGGTCATGAAAGATAATTGCTTACGGTACAGGGCAAGGAATGGATATATAACAGGACTAATATGAAACCTGTTGACAAACAGAGATGTCATCAGAGAGCAAATAGTCACAGTCTACAACATTCGGTTTACACATGAATAAGGAAACACGTTTGACTGCTTCACAGATTTAGTTAAAAAAGTGAGATGTTACATTGCTTTATCTTTTACAAGATTAAGTAGAAAGACGACGTTCCAAATAATTCAAGGTCATTTCAGGGAATACGTACAAATGTATCTTCGGAAGTGTTCGCCGTTATTTGACGAAACTTCGCTCTGGAAAATGTTGAAATAATTCACTTTCGACGAGGAAGAACGGGGAATTCCAAAATCCGGTGTGCAATTGCGCAGACTTCTGCGCGGAACCCCGATGGCCACTGGAAGACGAAGGGAAGTTAAAATTCTCATTAAACGTTCGGCCAATATGGGGTTTTGAACCCCCATCATTCACAATCGTTTCCTTTGCAATATGGACACTGTTGGGAACTCGAAAAAGAGAACAATGTCATATACGTTCATGCAACCTCGTTGAACCAGACCGCATGGTCTAGGGGATAATTGCTGGTACTACAGTCTGCTAGTCACTCGCGGATGGTGGGTTCGATTCTCCGGCGTGCACGATGCAGATCATACGCAAATAGTTAAAAGTGCTGTCTGACAGATTCCTGGTGGTCACACAGAATTAACGTTTGAGATAGCTCCAACTTTAACCCTTCTGAAGATGAGATGAATGATTCCTACCTCGCTGAGCAAGGACAATTCACCTGACATAGTTAAGCCTATGTGCAATATGAAGCAAAATGGATAAGGTATCCAATTCACATAGGTACCTACAACTCCGTTGAACCTGACCCCGTGGTCTTCTGGATTAGTTTTCGGACTATAATCTGCCAGTCGTTTACGGCGTGGCTGTTGCTGGTGCGAAAGATGGAAGTAAAAATACCCGTGGACATTTCCGCCGGTGATCCTTCAGGAGATGTTTTTGAAGAATCCCTCCTCTGCACTATGCAGAATACTGATTGGCTGTACAATTTCCTGCCTCTAGGTAGTAGCAATATTAGACGCACCATGCTTCACCTGGTGTTCTGAATTAATGTCATCGAGTAACTCGTCGAATCTAGCATGAGACTTTGTGTGAGAGTTCCCACGCCGCTCATTTGTTGCTCGTGGGTTGGATACTGTGGCTTGCGTGGTGCCGGTCAGCGACAATTATGGCGAAACAGCTTCTCGTCAATCCTCCGGTGATCACAGGGAAAAACTGTTGACCACAAATTCATCTCAGTTCAACCTGAGGCTATGCCGTTTGCTTCCTCGTTTGATGGCCAACCATAAAACTTCCCATCCTTTTCAACCGGTGAGCAAAAGAGCGCGCAAGAGCTGAGAAGAACTGATCAGCGAAACCCCATAAAAGTGACGCCGAAGTATAGTGGATCAGCGTATTGGCTCAAGCTATCATTAGTCAATGAATACTAATACATTTGTTGCCCCTCCGTTTTTGGAGACAGATTCTTTTTTTCTGGTTTTTCACTTAGAAGCAAACTTTTCCAACAAGCGAATTTTATCTGACCAAACACGATTCTGTCAGCGGTTAGTCAGACTTCCGAGTGAAGTCATTATGCAGCTTCGCGAAATTATAGTAAACCAGCCAGTAGAGTATATGTACGATGCCCTAAAAAAAGGCGGTCATCAGTCGACCGCCATCCTCTGAAAAGGCCCGAATGCAGCTAATTTATCACGAGTTGAATTTGTGCGAAAAAAGCCCTTCAACATTGCTAACAACACGCACACGGACGTATCTCCCATCATTGAACTCTGGCTGAACAAACTGTCAGAAGCAAAAGTTCCGCTTGCTTGATCACAGACTGTTGCCGGAACCGCGAGAATCGCTGATCAAGTAGTAGAGCGATTTCAAGCACTACTGTGTTGCTTGAGTGTACCCCCATCTTAGTCCACATCTTAGGATGGGCTCGCACAGTTACCACTGGCGTTTTCCAAGGGAAGTTAGACACCTGGGCAATATCTCTAGGTTCACCATTGATATACCACATGTCTCACGTACCGAAGTCACTGTCGCGAAGGCTCTTTCACGTGTCCATGACCTCAGCGCATCTGCTGACAATGGCATCGATTCGGCAGCCATGGCTGCCGCGCAAGCCACTGACCCTGAAATCGAGCAGAACCGTCATAAGAGCTCTCTCACAACTCAACCCTTATCTATGACATCGTCAGACATCGTCTGACATCGCTTTCCAGGGCACAACTCGCCCTGTGCCCGCGAAATCCGTTCCGTCTTTAGAAGTCCCTGCAACTCCCTATACCTCTAGGCATAGTCGGCTTGGTAGGGAGCTTCGCAAGCCAGTATCTCAAAAACAAAAATATGTTAATTTTCATGTCTTTGCAGTGGTCTCATGCGTCACCAGGTCCACAACCCAAATGGCGTTTTTCTGGATCAGGTTTATTCTTATACATCTTCTTGGTATCATTTGTCGTCTGATTAGATCATGGTCACCAGGATATGTGGTTCCATAACCGCATCTGAATCCTTTCCGGGACTTCGCTGTTAGCTGTATGACAACGTTGATGTGCGATTCAAAAAGGGCAAGTTGTGACTGCCTGAATATTTTATTCTGAGTTACTCATACAACTGTAATTTCCGAAAACTTTTATACCCTACAGGCATGTCGATCAAGGCGAACTCGGGAGCCCGGACCTTTTTCACACTTACTGAATAGGATATTCCGCTGAATATGCTTGTTTGCATATTGCCAATTTAGCAACCGCTGACTGCAATGGTTGTGTGATGGTAAGCGAATAGCACCGTATGAATCCCCAACTCATATCTACGAAGCCGCTGTTTGGTCAATGCAAGTCGATGGCTATTGTTAGTTTGGGGTCTTTTGTCCCTTTTATACGTCTCAAGCGGATGGCAACAAGACATGCACTCAGAGACGTATACACTCATCATACGATTAACCAGAATGCATTTCTCGCAGGCTTTTACGTGGCGACGGAAGGCAGACCGAATGTGTCACTTAATTGTATACCAGGATGTCGAGAACGAATGCAGTATGAGGGAAACCAGTTAGGTTTACTTAGTACCTTTACATATTGGGAACATACACTACGAGGCGGGGCCAACTATGTGATTTGTTATGCTTTAGTAGTAGGCATTCAAATATGTCACATCTCTGATTGGATGTTAACATGGCGACTTGCATGGAATCATTGTTTAGATGAGTGCCCTCTGAATTGGATCCGCTGTTCTCTATCGGAAGTTAGGGTAAGCACTGGCAGTGCGTGCGTCATTTTGAGATAGTACCTCACTAGTTTGTTCTCTTTTTCCATAAACTGGCTACCTAGTTTGGAGGTGCTTACGAAGGAAACTAACAGCTGTACCTGCTCATGAAGCGATTAACACCATGTGTTAAACCACGTGATTGTGTAAAACTGGGACGTTTGCAAAGTACGTACGAATAGATCGGTGAATGTGGCTGTGTATGGCTTTGATCGTTAGCTCGTCACTACAAAGTTGCTCGTTCACCGATGCAGGCACGTCTAAAATAAACTACCCGGTGATTGGTTGGAAAAGGTTGTTGAACTAACAATGAGTCGAAGGAACACCAGTTCGCTCCAGAGAGCAGTTACTTTCCATTTCAAAGGTGTTTCCACATTCACAATACTTGACTGTGTGAAAAACACCTGCAGGGCGTGGTGTTCCGCCAACTGGATACCGGAAGTTTTAAATACAAATGTCCATGAGAAGCAAAACGGAGTTTGGACGATTCTGTCTGTAAGCAGAGCTGCGTTCGATGACCGACAGACACAGGAGGAATGTCGAGAACGGAATCAGCCACTGTATGTTGTGTGTTTGAGTTCCACAAATATGTTCAGCATACTAAGGCGCGGACTATTTTGAACAGTGCTTGATAAATATCGATGTGCGTTGAAGCGTTTCAGCTGAAGTACTGTATTTAGTGTCGATTTTATCCCGAAGGTACAGTACTGCCTTGCAGTCTCCGACGGTATGGACATAATTATTGGCGTGAAACAGACCTGTTCTTTAGTGTAACGCAAATTGGTCTACGACCACAACAACAATGACCAGTTTTTGATACGCAGAAGTTGGGCAGACGCCGACTTGATGCTGGATGCTTCGGCGTTCTAATTTATCTACGACATTCAGCTAACCGTAAACTGACGTTCGCTCATTATTATGTACAAGTAGCATACGGCGAACATGAACTTGGGCCACTTACCTGGTCTTTTGTGGTCACGGATTCCAAATTGGGTTCAAAAACGAACACAGATAAGAGGTATCTTTTTCCATAACTACTCCCAAGAGGAGGTTGCGCAACCAACCTGCTACAGTTTACTAGCTGAGAGTGACCACGCAGAGTTTTGTTGCCAGCGTGGCAACCTAGCGAAGCTTTCTTCAAACATTACAACTTACGAACCTGCTCGATCAAGACTATTGCAACATTGGGACAACTTGGAGGAAAGAGTGTCTACATAGCCTGGAGATCAAACGTGAGTACAACACTTTCTTCAGGCGATTCATTGGTGCTGTCTACACTTTTGTATGATAGTCAAGCTTGGGAATCGTGTAAACGGAATTTTTCAGCATCTCAGCCGTTGTCGCTTGCAGTTTGCAAGACTCACCATGAGTATTTGATAGTACGACCCGGTTAAAAATAGTGAATTGCTTTGATCGGCCGAAGCAAATGGAGTTGAATCCACGGTGATGTTCAACCCGCATCGGTGGCTCGAATGGCCTCTGAGGCGGCTGCCAAAATGGCAGCTGAAAAATGACAACAGAGGTAATGAGTACCACCATATACGATGCAACGATGTTATCCATATACATCGTTTATGGTGTACTATCCAGGTTAATCTGGTTTATGTTGAGGCATCAGCATCGACCAATTATGAGCCAAGTCTGTTCTACATGAAATACGCAAAAGCCCCTACGTCTAATCATTATTCACATTTTCCTGCATTCGATGATTGAAGAAATTGTATTCGAGGTTCTTGATATGGCCGACAAATCTATCTAATGGGTGTTCTCTGTACACTGAAAATCGAGACATCAGGTTCCCAAGTATATCGACGTACAGCATTTTGAGGATTGTACATTGTGTTGCAGCAGCGAAACAATAAGGCGATGAGTGCAGTCTTCGAATCTACTTACATGGAGCAGATTGAGAACTCGCATATCTCGCTTCAAACTTGTCAGTGGCCTCCTCCATACTTTCTTCACGGGACATATAAACAAAAACCACTCCATTATGTCATACAGTTTTCAACTTACCGGCACGTCACCTTCATGCATTCGTCTCAACGGTGTGATCAGGTCCCACCATGATAAATTCGTTCATGTCAATTTATGCGCTACTGTTGAACGGCAAATTGAACTGAGAAGACTGCCGTCTAACATACTTCAGCGTATAAGGAGTCGCACAAACAGACTGAAAAAACGAGCCACCCTGGGGCCCATAATTCTGACTTCCACGATAAAATGAATATATTGATTACATACCGTCATAAGGAACTTTATCATGTATTATCTGCGAAGACGAACTTTCAGCAATCTGCTAGTAGGTTGTATACCTGTTTCGGTCGTGAGCACAACTTCGTTGTTTCTCATTCGGGGTAAACACTAGTGGCATACTCTGTTAGAAAAGAGTGTGTTTTTGCTTCGTACGTTTGCGGTCACTGACAGGTGGCGGTACCCAGGCCAGCGTTTTCCTTCAAAAGCTGGAGCGTTCACGGCGATGGGCATCAGCAGCCAGATGTCATGGAAACTGGGTCGCGGTGGCTAAATATCTGAGACGATGTGTGGCCACAAGTGTGCGTATATCCCAGTGCCATTTAGTATGGCTGCGGTTACGACGGTGTGGTATGCTGGGTCGACCACGTGACTCGAGTTGGCGGCCTGTTGATTAGGCAATTATTTTGGTTAGAACTTCACATTTTGTGTCCGACTGCACAATTGGGGGAAAATCTGCAAGAAGTAAACTTTCGTCGAACCACACGTTTCACATGCGTTTCATCACACTTTTATTTTGTATGAAGGTCGCACATCGGACGACGCCTAGTACTTGAAACTGTCATGCGGATGGTAAGGGAATAACGTGTAGGGTATGGTCCAAATTTTCGCACGGGTAGAGAGCTGCGCATCAAATCTACCCAATCTTTCCAACTGAGCACCCGTGACACTGTTTCTTGGGACCGTTTTGTAAAGCTAACACTTATTCTTTTGTGCTGCACTGTATCGATCTCTGCAAACTATTGTGGCTATTTTTTTCGAAGAAGAATATCTGAACAATTCGAAATAATGTTTTCGTATGTGCTCAAAACCGACCCGAAACATGTGTCTGGGGATGTTACCATTCGTTTTTGCTCACATCAATGCGTAATGTAGAACGGGCACATTTTGTGCAAACTGCAAATAGCATCAACCAGTGGAATAACTGACGGTATAATCTTGTTTTTATCCGCGCCAGTAGTGCAGTCACACCAGAGGACTAGTTCTCCACAATCGCGAAAGTAGTTTGTCAAGTTGTTCTGT
>LUCH01003809.1:0-24771 GCA_013368495.1 Paragonimus heterotremus
AACGCTCTGTTGTCTGTGGGAAAAGTACGCTCAATAATCCTAGGGGCCACAAACCCTTTTTTCGCCGCCATCTCGTGGTAATGCGCAAAAGATAAGTTAGTCGGCAACCATATGCCCAGATCTTTCTTCACATCGATTTTCTTATCTACTATACCGAGTTCACTATGAATCACGAAGGCGTTGTCAGTCTCCACCGAGTGACATATGTGCATACTTACCATCATTTAGTGGAAGACTCCAGTCATCCGACCAAAGCTTAATCGCGTCAAGATCAATCTGCAATGCACTGGGATCAGTGGCGTTCCAGATTTTTAGGTCATCAGCATATAGCAGAACGTTGCTGGAAGTATTTCCCGGAAGTCCATTGATTTAGGTCAGAAATACCAGAGGACCTAACACTTAACCTCGAGGAACTCCCGCAGAAATGAAAGGGAGATAAAAGATGCGATCCAGTTCTAACTCTAAACGTTCTGTTATCGAGGAAACAGGTAATCCAGCGGCGAACCACTCCATGAATACCATTGGCTTCCAGTTTGTGTTTCAGAGGGTCGTGTGGGACACGGCCGAAAGCCTTCGCAAAATCAAAGAACATAAAATCTGAGATGAAACCCTTGTCTTTGGCCTCCGTCGGACTATCTATGAAAATAAGCATATTAGTTATGTATGACCGGTTAAGATAGAAACCATGCTGGGTAGAAGAAAAGAGACGGTTTGATAAGAAGTGATTGAGGATGGAACGCTTTAATAAGCGCTCCATTATCTTACATGGAATGCTAGTAAGGCTGATTGGCCGATAGCTGGTTGGAGAGTGCCGGTCGCCGGTTTTAAATATGGGCGTGACCATCGCCTCTTTCCATGTGCTAGGGAGAATGCCGGTCAAGAATGTCTGTTTAAACAGCCTATAAAAGGGTTCTGCCAGATTGGCGGCTGCTTCTTTGAGAATTCTGGGATGAATCTTGTCAGGACCCATTGCACTGTATGAGTTGACTTTGGATTAAAGGCCTTCAACTTCTAGCGTATAAAACTCAACGGTAACCAGTAATTACTGGAAATTATACAGTGGAAGGATAGGGTGCCAAACCGGCGGTGCGACGTTGTAGGTTGTAGAGTAGTACTCACTGAATAACTGGGCCAAAACTAGGGAATCAGATGAGGTCTCCCCGTTGAACAATCGCAAAGAAAGAGCCGGAGGTTTATTCTTTCTTAGTCGTCGCATGTGCTTAAATGGGAAGTTTTTGTTCCTGCGGGCTCTGAGGAGGACTTTCTTATACGCATTCAGTGTGCTGAAGGATTTCTCATATGCACCTATTTCGAACAATGTGGAACGCGCCTAGGTCTTCCAATTTTCCCTTACGCTTGTGCTTCGCGAATAAGTAGGAACGGTCATCGAGGAGGGGGTGGCCGATAAGAGAGTGCACAGCTTTTGCGGCACAAATAAGTCGTCCGCTTTGTCAGTTGCGATTTGAAGTGCATGGTAATTGCTCTTTGAAGTACACGGTGCCCTCGAAATATAAACTTGAAAGGTCTAATGATGGGAGTGATTTTCCTTTCGTACACAAATAATTGAGAAACCCCGACGAAATTAGTATGTTCACGACTTTTAGTAAAATGGTGCAAATGATATTTCTATGTCGTAACAAACAGCATAGTTCAGTTAACCTGACATCACGTGGTTGTTGAACAGTCCATTACAGGTAAGTCACTCTCGTACGTTAAATCAGCATGGTTGTGAGTGATGAAAACACCTTTAGAATGATGTTCACAATGAAGTACCTGAAGTTGGAAGAATCTCAGGATGACTTGAGCAAATTTCAACGTGAAACTTGCACAGATTTCTTCATTAACACTTCACAGGTGGCTGCAAGTGCTGAGGAACATACAAGAGTAAGACTGCTACCATGCTGTCCGTATGAGAGCGTGTATACTGTACATTTCGAACGATACCTTCCAAACGGTAGTTTTCTTTTACAATCCAGTCAGCACGAGTGTAGTTTGAGAGTAACAATGGGACAAATCGTGACGCTCATGTATAACTCAAAAATCGACACCCAAACTACACTGGCGATTACGCTCTTTATACGTCTAACCTTTGGTTCTACATGAGACTACAAACACTGTCTTCATGGAAAGCGTAATACCGCAAGCAGAAGAGTCAGATTTACTGTAAAAATATATCATGTAAGCTAACTTACGTGATAACAAAATCTAATCTTGCAGACTATAAATGTATGGCGTTCTAGGTCGTCTATTATTGTACTGATGCATATCAGATCGAAAAACCAAACTTGACTCACTCACACTTTGAAGTTGGTAAGCCTAGAAATGGACGTTTGGCTGCGGATGATGAACCTCTAGTTTGTGAGGTGATGAATCATTTTAAGAGTGCTCGTGAAATGAGACTGTATGTGAACAGGAACTGTAGGATTAGAATACAAACACAATGACTCAGACTGTGTATCTCCTATCAATTTAAACGCCCACTGGGTCTTTTCAACACATTCAAGATTACTGATAGCGTTTAACAGGAAGACGCGTTCTGTCAGTCCCTCAATGTATGTATTGATTAGCGGGGAAGTGTTTTCAACAACAGTCTACATACCGCAGAAGCAACACACCTCGTGTATTAGCACCTTGAAATGTTAGTTTAGTTAAGATCTGGACTAGTTTCCAGCCGAAATTTTCAGAACGATTTCGTCACTTGCGGGAAAAAAAAAATCAAAACATAAGATAAAGTGACGTTCTTCAACCTTGAGACTATTTCAATGAATCAGGTCTTTGGAAAAGTCAACTTCCTCAACAGTGCAAAACGATGTCACAGCTTTCTTATAGAAATGCCCTATCATGAAACTGGATGGGAAAAAGCACAAATCGCCGTTGTTTGGGCTTGAAGAGAGGTCTGGTTTTATGTTCTGTTTTCGAGGCTGAGTGAGTTTGGGATGAATTTCACACATCGTACGGCAGGCAGGTCGGGGTTATTTTCAAGTTACTACAAAGATGTAGCACCGCTCTTGTGGATTACAGCAAGTGCTAAGAACAGAGTAAAATTTTTTAGGGTTTTAGGCAAATAGAGGTATAACAACGTTTTGAAACAGTCTAAAAAGAGGTATCTAATGCCTATAATAAAAGAACCTCTGTCTACAGATGGTCCGGGGATAAAACTTGTAAGACTTCTTGTCATGACCCCGTCGACCGCTGCCAACAATTATGGTAAGCAACTGACTGACGATTCATGTGCTCAAGAACAGGTATGTAAAATTAGGTCACTGCGTATTCATCGAGATTAAAGTGGGCACCAAGTCGCGTTCTTCTGTCCAGTGATCACCATGGTAACCGTACGCTGTACACACAGCATGGAATGTCTTTCTTCAGACCGGCAAACACGATTTGATTTGCTTATTCACGCAACTGTCCCATATCAACTCCATAAGGCGTTTGAAGTGGTCTCTCATTTAGACGCGGAACGATCCGTTTCATTATTCCAAGAGCAGCGAACTTCCTTTCTGCAGCCATCTCGTGATACACATAGGACAAGTTAGATGAAATCAAGATATCCAGCTCTTTCTTCAGGTCGACTTACGTGATGTCTACTGTACTGACTGCACTGTGGATCACCAAAGTCCCCACCGAGTGACATGTGTTCACCTACCACGGTTTACGAGATGCTTTATTTATATGACCAGCGCCTAATCGCATCAAGACTGGGATAATTTGCATCCCAAATTCGGAGACCTTCGACGTAGAGAAGTGGGTGACGCAAATATGAAACTAAATGAGCCGGGCTTTAATTCTTGAGGAACCCCTACATAAATTACTGATGAGTAGTCGGGGATTTGGTTAATTTCAAATTGAACATCACTCACAATTGATCGCAGCTGTCGCATTCCCATAGACTTTCCAGTCGGCCCCTTTCGAAAAGAAGCACTAGACTCGAGTTTCGCTCTCATTAGAGCTCGTCAGTAGTGCATATCATCGCCACTGCCGGGACTTGAACCACGGACACGCTGTTCATGAGGCAACCGTGTTAACCACTGCGCCATTGACCTCACGTTAGGCACGACCGAGTTATCATATGTGAACGCTCAACCACTTTCGTGACAGCTGCGATCAATTGTGAGTGATGTTCAACTTGAAATTAACCAAATCCCCGACTACTCATCAGTAATCTAAAATATCGCCTAGCAGGTTTAATGAGATCGGAGATTTCGACCTGTCTAAGAAGTCCTAATCGCGGGGTTATCGATTGGAGTTAACAGACAGTAACTGTGTCTCCATTTCGAGACGATCGGGCAACCTGATCATTACTCACAAGCGAAAGTGGTTGAGTGTTCACATATGATAATCCGGTCGTACCTAATGTGAGGTCAATGGCGCAGTGGTTAACACGGTTGCCTCATGAACAGCGTGTCCGTGGTTCAAGTCCTGGCAGTGGCGATGATATGCCCTACATAAATCACAGAGAGTTCTAACATTAAAGTAATGGGTAAACCAATAAAGAACCTTTTCCTGAATGCTGCATAATTCAAATTTGTGCTTAGGAGGACCATGTGAGACAAGGTTAGACGCCCCGACAAAATCGATGATGACATCTGAGATGAAACCTCCCTCAAGCTATCCAGGAGAGTACGCATGTTTGTTACGCCTGCCCGGCTAGAAAAGAAGCCAAGATGAGCAACTGATGAAAGGTGTTTCTCTGGGAAATGTGTGGTAATGGTGCAATTCAGTAGGCGATTCTTGATCTTGATTGGGTTGCTTGTAAAGCTATCTGACCGACAGCTAGCTACATAGTGCCGATCGCCCGCCCTGTGGATTGTTTTAACCGTGACTTTTTTCTATACACTAATGAGAGTACCTGTCCGGAGTGTCTGTTCGAACAGCCTATAGACGGGTCCTTCCAGACAAATTCTCGCTCCTGTGAGGATCCTAGTGTTCATCTTATACGGACCCATCGTACTGTGTAAATTCACTTTGAATAAAGAAATTTCAGCGCCTAGCACGGAGAAACCTTAATTAAGGAATGGTTTTCGAAGGTATCACAGAGGTAGCGTTGCGCGCCTGTTCGGCAGTGGCCAGTTGAAGACCACCGAACAACACGTTCTGGAAACCTTCGGCAACCACTTGGCGGTTGGAAGAAGTCTGCTTGTCGGGCGAGCTCTCAGTAGGTCTTTTTCGTGTACGAGCTTAATGGCTTTGTGGACGTTTTGCTCATACCTTTTTTGAACGTTACAGAAAACACCCAAGTATTTTGAGTTGCCTGTAGGCTTATGCTTCACAAATAGGTTGGACTGGTCGTGAAGAATGCGACGTATTCTACGCAAAAGTGGTGAGCGAGAAGAGAAAGTATGTATACTACACGGTACGGATGAATTATCCACCTTTTAAATTACGTTTTGGAACGCATGTTAATTCAAGCTCACAGAATGGCCAGGAAAAAATGAACCGAGATAGCATCTGAGGCATTTAAAATCTGGGGCACATTGAAGTCACTTGTAATAAAAAGATGAAATCTCTGAAATTCGTGAAGGTACTCTACGCCTTCAGGAAGAACATCAGATATGCTACCTGAGAGTGAACGGCAAACAACCCCAGCTGGGAGTGTTTCTTGGTCACGCATCTCAAGCGGCACCCACAGAGGATCACAGTTGTTGGAGAACGTGGATTTCTTGACGAACATGGATGTTGAGAGACGGATTACAGAAGATCGCTGAGCCCGCATTTTTCCCGGGGGCTGGGGAACGGGTTGGGAAAAAGACAGTAATTAAGGAAGAAGACGCGGGTGGTGGACTCGCATTAATTGCTTTCCTTGTTTCACACCTCTGAAAACTTCTTTGGATGCAGCTGGAGATTCGCCACGGGTTGCGCGTAGGTGAACGTCCCTGTGGAATGCGTGACCTTCTGGTATGCTGTGATCGACACGTTATCAGTTGCATCCTTTCTTCGGGCTTTGGGAGAATAATTTGTTGTTTTTTGACCCCGAAATTATGCACTGGTTTTTCATCGGTTAGAACTTGAGTCGACTCAAGGAACACGTTGGAAAAACCGGCAAGGTTTGCGCTTTTTGAATTGCGGAGGAAGACCCATGAGGCTGTTTCGATTATAGACTTTGGGGAGGAAGTGTTCCGTAACCGTTGTACTGATGGGTGCGGGAGTTGAAGGCGTGAAAGATGGCAGATGATCGGTTCCCTTGTTCAAGTCACTTTCGCTTGTTCCTTGAGATTTTCCAGATGTTGAACGAAAAGGATTTCTGTGGTTGATGTACTCTGCGGGAGATGCTGAAGAAGTAAGAAATAGACTGTTAAAGTGAGAAACCACTACCTTTGGCTTCACCTGCAGGTTAAGCTCCTCCTTGATATGTGCCTTAGATTTGGGCGAGTCGAAGGCGCTTCTCCCGTTCTTGCATGGAACGGTACAGCAAGTGGTGTTTTACATTGAGACACGTGCATCTTAAGTGACGAGTTTCGTCAAGCACTGCTTCGCTGTTTAATGTTGTAGGTGGCAGGATAAGAAGGTTAGACGACATTTTGGAGGCCTCGGAGCGCTGTCTGCTCGTAAAACCCATGGTGGTGAGGTCAGAAGGAAAGGACGCATTCAGAACTCACCCAGCTTGGCCATAACTACTCTCCTCTCACGGACAGCTCGATCTATAAAGTTAGCAGCAACCTTCTCCATCTGTTTTGTAGAGAGCGTCTCTTTTTGCCGCAGCACGTCCGGAAATGATAAATGCAGCTTATCCGTTTAAGGAAGTTAGTCCTGTCCTCATATCCAAAAGTGCATGCTGAGTGTCCTCTTTGGGCGTTTCCCATGGGGGTCGTACGTTGGCACTTTGAAACAGCTCTTTTGTGCATTCACAGCTAGTGCTGTAGCAAGAGTGCCTTGCGTATCTTTAAACAGACAACTCATGTAGAGAAACGGGACGTTTGAGGTGGAAAGTGTGCCATACTGATCTTTGAGGTCAGTATCAAACTTATCCGTGCCACTGGTTTCAGGCGACCATCTGTCAGTGGAACTATCAACTAGACAGATGGCTCACTCATCAATGATGTCCAGAAGGTTTGAACGGAGGACGGAACACTGAGAGTCAGTTTAGCTGGCCTCGTGCTTCTGTTGTCTTGCCCCCACAAATTTGTGATGCTGCACCATGGTCAGTATATTTGGGATCACCCGCCAAGATTGAGGTTCGCAATTGCCTCTCGTACCGGCACTTTTCAAAGAGGGTTGGAAGGCGTTATTACAGGCATTGACTCAGTTGTTTCAACTTGTTTGGACGACGGAGACCATCCCTCCCTGCTAGGGTCACGCGATACTGGTTCCTACATTCAAGAAAGGTATCGGGGGCTCTTGCGAAAACCATAGGGGAATTAGCTTGACTCCAGTCATTTCTAGAGTTCTGGCCTCCATTATACTTCGTCGACTCACTGCAGTTCGGGAGTTAAACATTAGAGAAGAACATGCAGGGTTTCGTCCTGGCCGGGGATGTATAGATCATATTTTTACCCTTCGTCACATTTTGAAGCAGCGTCATGTATATCGCCGGCCAACAAGTGCCATATTTCTCGGCTATGTAGGTGCGTTCGATTCGGTGGATCAAATTGCCCTTTTAGAGTCGCTTAAACACAGAGGTGTACCGACCAAGTATGTGAACATACTGTGGGCGCTTTACTCCCATACTTCGGCTCAGGGTAGGGTTTGCAGCGAACTGTCTAACAGTTTCAGCACCATGAACGGCGTACGTCAAGGCTGTCGTCTCTCACCATTTTTGTTCAATTTTGTGGTGGACGAAATTATAGAGGACTGTCTGCGGCACTCGAATGATGCAAGTGCGGACCTCCTACCTGGTGGAAAGCTGACTGATCTTGATTATGCTGACGATAAGGTGTTGCTGTTTGACAACTTTCAAGCGGCACAAGTAGTGCTGAACGCAATTTCACGTTCTACTAAGTACTTCGGAATATGCTTCGCAGCCTCAAAATGCACAGTGCTTCTGCAAGATTCGTGTGATTACTTAGGTTTGATGTTAGATAATGAAGTCGTAGAGGTTGTTAGCCGATTTGTGTATCTGGGAAGCTGCATCAGCGGCGGCGGAGGTGTAGGGAATGAGACAGAGTCGCGTGTTTCTAAGGCTAAAGGATGTTTACTAATCTGAGGCACTTATGGCGACAGAGAAGTATCTTTTTGAAGCTTAAGGATCGCGTATATCAGACAACAGTGAGAGTTGTATTACTTTACGGCAGCGAAACATGGCCGCTCAGAGTAGAAGACGTGAACCGTCTTCAGGTGTTTGACCACCGATGTCTGCGTTCAATCGCTCGTATCTGGTGACACTAGCCAGTACGTAACGAGGAGGTTAGGAAGCGGGTGTTTGACATTGATTGTCAAACGAGTTATTTTATTCAGTCACTACATTTGCACAGACTTATATGGTTGGGTCATGCACCAAGGATGGCAGCTAATCGCTTGTCACACTGAGCACTGTTTTCCGACGCTTTGGCCGATTGGCGTAAGGCGCGAGGTGGACAGATGATGACCTGGCGTAGACAAATGAAATCGTTCACGAAGGAGTTAGACAATGTAGATCGGGTTCGTCTCCCAGGCTGGAGCCCTCGCGACTCATAGAATCGATAGCTTGAAACTTTAGGTGAGATGGCGGCTAACCGAGCTCAGTGGCGTGAATTTTGTCGTTGTTTGACCGAGTTGTCTATGAAGTGAGTGCACTTAATGACGAAGGGCAGTGAAAGCCGTAAGGAAGCTCTCTTGCTGATGACGCCTTACTTTCACTTACAGCTCGGTTGTTTGTTTGCAAGGTGTAGGCGCTTTGATGTTGTATGTTTGAATGTAGACGTAGCAATTCTTGTGATTGGGTCCCCTCCCCTCTTCCTTTTTACTTCTCTCCTCCTAAACAGGGTTTGTTTCTTCCTCTTCGTCACGGTTGTGCGGCAGTTAAGCATAAGTGTGAGCCACTGATGTATTGCTGTCTATGATGATGGTGATGATTTCATATAACCCACATTGGTTGGGATGATCAGGTGAGCATCGAAGTAGTTCGTCACTGCATGTTTGTAGAACTCGGAATACGCCGTCAGTTTCTGAAATGATGAGGTAGCAGTGTCTATGATTGTTGGATGGCGTCCCGTCAGCTGAGCATTTCCCACATCAGGCATTATTTAATGACTACTAGGCAACGACATTATCGGACAGCCCGAAGACCATTTTGTTCCGTTGGGTGAACTGAGTAGAAGTCGCCCACCATGTATGGGGTTTCCTGCTCACTGCACTAAATAGCGCGACTCTACTGAAAACAGCCGTTATTATTGGAGTACACACAAATTCAGACCACGCGTTGCCATGTCTCTCGGCTGCTGCTTTCGTTAGGCAACTACTCCCACAAACCGCAACCGGTGTCTGTTGGTAAATCGTAGGTAACAAATTGGCTTAGAATTTCGAAGTTCCTAACAGCTGCTAAACCCAAATATCACAGGCCAATAACAAAGCAAGTACTGTGGCACGTGACACAGTGGTTCATGCGCTAAGAAACGTTGAATCTCGCAGACCTTTCTGGAGTTGTTAGATATCAGTTGGACTATTTCGTACAGCAATTCTTATAACAAGTTTGAGGAGAGATATCTGTTGGAAGACGAGGCGTAGCGTGGTCGTCGATCGTTAGACCTAGCTGGTAGAAGACGTTAATAAAATTGAATCCACTTATGCTTTAAGAGGCACTAGCAGACATTTGATGCTTATTCGTACTTCTGGTCTATGGCGTCCATCTGTTTATGATGTTACCATCCTTAATAGTTCCAGCAGATTCCAACGCTGGGTAGAGCACTGCCAGTCATTTCAGTTGGCCCCCTGGTTCTACCGTGTTGTCACCACGAACTTGCATTTCACCCCCCGGGTCTGCAGAGTTTCAACCACCCACCAAAACTCGGATCAGCTATCGCGTTTTGCCTCACAATGAAAAGTGCTTGTGCAAGACTGGCACGATTACATAGACTACAGAGGATAATGCAGTTATAGGGATCACTGTTCAATTCGTGTAATTGTAAGTTGAACCAATGGCGGTAGAAGCATGTGGAATGAAGTGGAAATTGGTATTTCCCATGCTAGGGCAGTATTCGCTAACCTAAGCATACCTGGCTACAGAGGCATTTCAATGAAGCCTAAGGGTCACGTATTTAGGGCATATGTGAAGACTGTATTACTGTACGGCGGCAAAACATGACAGCTCAGGGTAGAAGACGTGAACCGTCTTCAAGTAATTGACCACCGATGTCTGCGTTCGATCGCTCACGTCGAGCGCCATCAACCAGTAAGCAACCGAGAGATGAAGAGGCGGGTATTTGGTAACAATTACCGGGAGAGTTCATTTGGGTTTACACAAACTTATATAGTTAGGCCATATACTAAGGGTGCTGGTTAGCCGTCTACCACATCAAGTCTGCGGCCGACTGGCCTAAGGCATGAGATGAGCAGATGACGACCTGGCGCAGAGAAATGAAGTTGTTCACAAAGAGACTGGTCACCGTACGTAGGGTTTGTCTCCTGAGCTGAGGCCCTCGCGAGTCACAGCGTAGATGGCTGGTGACTTTAGGTGAGCTGGTAGTTAATCGGGCTCAGTGGCTTGAGTGCTTTCGTTGTTTGACCTGGTTGTCTGTGAACTAAATGTGCCTAATATCTTGGGGTAGTGGAAGCCGTTGGGAAGCAGTCTTGTCGTTGACGCCTTACTTTCACTTTCACTTATGACTCGGTTGTTTGTTTATGAAATGTAGGCACCTTGGTGTTGTATGTTCAACTATAGACATGGTTGTTTTCGGTGATTAGGTCACCCTCCAACTCTTTCACTTTTTTTGCTTGGGTTTGCTCTTTTCTTCATGTCAATTGTATGGCAGTTAAACATCAGCGCGGACCACTGCGGTATTGTCTTTGATTATGATGTCACCCACTCCTACCATTGGTTGAAAACTTACTGGTGCCTTCATTGTCTTTCTAGTTGTCTTTCATCTCGTTTGATCTTTTATTCCTCATGTATGATCTTTTTTATTTGGAATGTTTCAGGATACTTCCACAAAGTTCTCTTGCTGGAGCTAGTGTACCTTCTGCTCACGTTCATGACTATTAAGATTGAAAGAATGAATGCGGAATTAGCGGCGATGCACTTCGCTTGTTGGAAACGCTGTCGGACGCAACATAGTGTCGTTAGTAAATCATTTTCCACAAAGATGCTGATTCTTTTTGATGAACTTACATGGTTTTGGTTTATTCTTTGACAGCGCTTTGCTTGTTGTTAATGTGCCATTTTGTGGACCGCTGTCGGAATTTAACAGCACCCTGAGCAGTAACACTCGTGGGTTTTGGTCAAAGCTTCATGAGGCGGTTGGCCGTTCAGTTTTCTTTTTCTGCTTGTTACAACTTCTATACCGTTTTTGCTCCCTAGTCCTGTAGATGAGACTCAGCCGTACAAAGCCATGCTTGCCATTATCTTCAGACAAATGTTTACTTTTGTATGGGAGCATTACGTATTTATAAAAGAATTATATGGTAGTTTTCTTTCGTATTGAACTGATTCGATTTTTTACCGTTTAAATATTTGTTACAGTTTAAAACATCATGAATCCTGAGAAGTTTATAGAACTTCAACAGCAAATGCAGGAGAACAATCGGGAAGTGGCTGACTTTCTCAGCGATTTCGGAGCATGGAAAAAGACAGTTGATGCCAAAAATGCGCGACTGCAAAACAGCGAAAAGTCTGATTCTAAGCTGCCTGCTGTCCGCAATAGCCTTTTAAGAAAACAACGCAAGGTACGGTCTCGCAAATTCAATTTCACACATGTGCTTAGAAACACGAGAAGGCACCACTGGACTCGAAGAAAGCTGGAGACCGCATTAAAGCATATGATTATCGAGCATGGGATAAGTTTGATGTGGATAAGGCTTTGGAGGAGGTGGACAGCTTACCCAATAAGGAATCGAGTGCTAGCGAAACGGACGAGGAATTGGAAAATCAACGGCGAATCAACTTGGCTAAAGAAGCACGGGAGTTGGGAAATCTGAGATTCAAAGTAATGTTTATTGAAGTGATGGTCATGTCATCTATGTGGTCGATTTGATTGTTTTCTCTGTTTCACTTCTGTTGGTATCTGGATCTCCACCGTTAAGCACTGACTGTAGACATCAAAGTTCTACTTATTTTTGTTCTGGTGATTTAAAGGCCGTGTTGTTTAGATGTCTGTTTTTCTTTACTCCTGCTTGTTCCTAGCTACAATGATTTGCTCTTGGAATTCAGATACAGACCTTCTGTCACTCGACCTTCTACTACTTTGTTTATTTCTATAAACCCAGTCATCTCAATGTCCATTCATGTATAACACAAAAATATGCGAATGTGTTTGATTATCTCATGTACTCACTACCAACCCGCGGTTTGTCGCATCGTACAATAATTGCACGCGCGAGTAGCGAGTGTGATTGAAAACATCTTCAGGAATTCTTGGGTGAATATTTTCATTCCCGGCGCTATTTCGTCGTCACTTTCACTGGCCCATACACTTACCTTCTGCACTACCCCAACACCCCACTGGTCATTGTTTTTCTGCGAAACCCGCTGTTGGCTTGTGGCGTGTACTTATTCCTATGATTGGTTCCGTGTTATCTGAAAATTTGCAGATTCATTGCACTTACTGCAGCTCACTGACGTAGTACATAAGGTAGCACATTGATTTGATGGCAGCCGTCAGTTGGTTGGATGCCATTTTTCATGTTCTTCCGTGCTGGGGACCTCTTGGCCCACTTAGTCTCGAACTGACGATGTTAAAGAAAATAGTGACCTTCTGGGTTCGGTGACTGGACTGCTACCGTTGCGTGTGGATTAGGAGCAGTTAACGAAATGGAACACTAACGGCTGCACAAATTATGGTTTGCGGACGCCTTTTTATCCTCGCAAGTAACGTGATTGTTTTTATGCGAAGCGAGGGCACTGTTATTTGTTCGAGTCTGAATGTAAGGGTTCCTGTAACCAGGTCTTGTTTCTGATTTGCAGCTTTTATTAGTCCTATGGCAGTTAAGCATCAGCTTCTGTTACTGGTATATTGGTGTCGATTATGATCTTGATAACGGTGCTCAGCTGTAAAATCTCTTTCCAAGATGAGAAATATATTCAGGGACAATATTGTTTCTGGAAAAGTTCCTACGAGAGGGGCACACGTGTCTGGAAGGACTGTCAGCGTCAACTAATTCACACTTAGCTCCAGTTTAGATGGTTTTGGACGATTGCTTCCTCATTCCCGTTTGACAAAACACTCGAAGACCTTAGTTTGAAGTAGGAAACTTGAGAAAAAGCAGATGCACTCATAAGATTGTATGTCGCACTACTGACCGCGTAAGAGTGCTTAGGTAGCAAGGCACGACACTATGGGCATAGAACAGAACTTTTTTTTTACAGTTGCGACTTAGGTGTTTTCGGAATCAGGAAAAGAGGGTCAGAAAACACCCTCAACTAAAGAGCACTCCGATCGCACAACGGTTGACCGTGACGATAGGTGGATTATTCAGTACTGTTGAAAAGCACCCTGTATCACACATCACCAGCTAATGGTGTCGACTTGACAGATGAGCTGAACATTTTGAGGAACATTTCGGCTGGTTTCAACCAGACCATGTGGACGACAGCACCCGAATGGTCAATTATTGTTTTCCAAACAGCCCTGTTTCGGAAGCAGAAATGGTCATGAAGCTCAAGGCCTAACGAGATCTCCTCTCTCTTTCATCACAAGCGGGGTGCGGAGCGGTTGATATCAGAACTGACGAATCTCCTTCAGACGGTTTGGGAAACTAAATTGGTACCTCGTGGTTTGCGCTCACCAACAGTAATTCTCCTCTTCATAAAGATGGCCTGAAGTTTGTGACAACCACAGAGGTATCAGTCTAGTTTCTGTTGCGTTCAAGTTACTCACTAGGTTTGTTTTTTTGTCGGCCCACTAAACCCGGAGAAAGTCAGGTACGCGAAGAACAGGTAGGATTCCGATCCGGTCGAAGGTGTGTTGATCACGTTTTCACCTTGCAACTTTCCTTAGAGCTTCGGCGCTCTTATAAGCAGCCGACGGTAGTCATCTTTTTGGACCTAAAGACTTTCCGATTCGATTGCTCGTAATGTTCTCTAGAGTTGTTTTCTTCGCAAGGGAGTTCCGATGCATATGTGAATTTGATAAGATCACTGTATGCTCACTGTGCTAACAGAGTGAAGGTGTCCCGGTAGTTGGATAAATGGCCGGGCTAGCTCAGCGTCATCGGGCGTATTCCCAGGCTGCGTTTTGGTGGAGTGGCATTCAATGTGGAGGGGGCTTACTGCGAAATAAGCGGGATTGTCCCGGCAAATAAACGTTCGCGGGAAATGAGAGGTAGCTCTGACAGGGTATGGTAAAATCACGGTTAGCAGCCGGCTGTCCTGCAAAATGCCACAAGCTCTTTGACAGTACTACGACATGACTTATATTACCCCGCCACAAAAGGGTTTCAGCTGCCCCACCTGAAACACATGAGTTCCCGGACAATTTGCTGCCCATCTGACGTACTGACACCTCCAGTCTCCGGCAACCCTGAATAACCCATAAGGAAGTTCGAATTGCTTCGGTGATCATCGGCTTCAGCGAGCATGTAGGGTGTTCTGGGTACCTCGGATAGCTGGATTCCATTCGAAAGGCATATGAACCAATCTGATCACCGACTCCCGGCAACAAGAAACATGCGTTTCAACAGCTCTGTCGGTGTTGGGCTCTGACTAAACAGATCTGTCACATCAGACACGCCGTCTTTGGTGAATCTTCGGATTACTACTGCTGCTGCTTCTGTCGCGGCCTATTGTAAAGTGAATTGGGCATCCTAGGTAGATGAACTCCATCCGAGGGGCTCATGAATCGAACCACCACTGGTCACCGGCCACCAATGGACTGCAACCTCCGTGTTTCGATCTGCTACCCCGTGGGTTAGGTTCTTTTTGAACAGAAGGCTCCGAGTGAGGTCCCTCAGACCAATCCCCTTCATCGGCCTGGGGAACTGAGAAGTGTCTTGCCATCACAGTTATGAACTCAAACATATAATTTATGAATTCACTTACAACTCCTTATGTCATGTGTCGGCGATCGGCTTTGCTCCTTTGTTAAATTTTGTCGCGCCAAACCAATTTGTCTCGTTTCTCCTCTTTTTTCAAATAATTCCCTATTTGGTGACCCAAATCCCGTTTTTGCACACGCATCAGTGAATCACCTCATTTACCGCTCGCGACAGAAGTCGTAGCGAGAATGATAGTATACCAAACACCAAGGTTAGTTTACCTGAAGGACACACGCCTCTGTTCGCCCTCCCCTCCAAATACCCTTTAAGCTTTTCACCTTTGATGTCCGAACACTTATGCAAATAGGTCAGCAGGCAGCTCTTGTACATACTTTGGAAACCCTTGTCATCGATACATGTGATGTTGCTGAAACATGGTTGCAGGATTCTGGTTCACTGCTGCGTCTCCAACCTCCATCAACTGCTTTATCATGCAGGTCACGTGTACGTTTGTCTGGAGACCCTGCGTCTCATATCACTGACCATATCGGTGTGCATAAGTATGGTATTGCCTCGTGCCTGTTCAGCTTCCAATCACTGGGTCTTTATATGCTCACTGGGACTTCTCACCGGGCATTCCATTTAGCAGTGAGTTCAACTCGGCCAGCAAAGCTACTCGTCTGGAGCTCCGGAAGCAATTACGAGAGGTTATCGAACCCTGGTTGACTCAACGCATTTTCGAGGTGGAACAACCTACCGATACTGGAAACTCTCGGAAGCTTTTTCATCTCATCGGAGCAACCGATAACAGGAAGCCACGTGTGGGCGAGGTAATATGTGAAGCCGATAGTGAGCCCATTCATAACCTGTAACGACGTTTCATCGATGTCACAGCAAGCAGCAGCATTTGAAACAACGTTTATAGCGGCATTCGAACCGCGAGTATCTTGTAGACGAGAAGAAACGAGGAAGTCAATAAGGTGATGGTTTGTTTTCACCTCGTTGGTTGAAGATTACTTTTAAAGAAAGAGTGAACTGCTTGCACACAGTTATTGAGCATGACAAATAGCAGAGTGGTTCACGTTGATTGCTTTGGATCGTTAATTTTGTCCAGTTCATAGTTCTGTTGTGGGCTAGGTTCTACCCTGCTGCCAAAGCTGAACTAAGTCTGTGTTATGTATGGTTACAAATCCATGGTGTGCTTAAACAATATTACGAATGCTGCGGCTATATTTGGCGTGCGCCTTCCAATCAAACATCGAGTTGAATCGATCATTATACCAACGAAGACGGTTTCAACTTACTACTGTTTCTCGATAGTGTTTTCGATGTCGCGTTAGATGGTTTCCACATCGACGGTGCTTATATTATTATTCCGGTTTATCACAATGATTATACTAAAGTCTCCACTCTGCTATGAAATAATGCAACGTGCTCGAGAAAAGTCACTATGCTGTGAGTCATTTGCCTTCGAATCGAACAATGCTGGTGGCTATGTATATAGGGTTACGAGCTAACCGCTGAACACAGTTTGTTTGAAATCGTATGTCTACAAGTGGAGATATATTTTAGCTAGTTTTCAGCTCGGATTTCAAAAGTTAAGATATTCTTCGCCAGTTTTAGTTGTCATATTTATATATTGTTTGTTTCCTTCTGTGCATGATATCTTCACATTGATGAGGCACGATCACCTCGACTTTAGAACACCCGTCAGCCGTCCTTCGTTTTCAACTGTCGTTGCCTCTAAAGTGTCTGGTATTTCTAATTAAGAGAACTTGTTAGTAACACAGATCCTTTTAGCCATTTTGTCTTTTGTAAGTAATTTAGATGACTTCCGTAGATGCACGCTGTTTTTTCATAAGGCAGAGCTGAGAGAAGTTGTGCAAATGACACTCAATTACCTACTCGTCATAATCCCAGCAGCACATCGATTGTTGACATTGGAAAGTAACTGTCGTACAGCTATGATAACTACGACCGTTAACGTAGGTTTGAACTTTCAGCGTCAAGGTGTTTACGTTTTCACAGCAAACAGTCAAGTTGCGAATGACAACTCGACAGCTTTTTAGCACGCTTCATTGACTGTGGCTACTCCACTAACAATCCAGTCAGCAAACGCCAACATTCACGTTGATAAACCCATTTAATCGCGCTATTTCTTAATGTCTCATTCCAGCTGCCTGTAGGTCACCAGGACCCCAACCCGAGAGACAAATACGACCCGTCGTTTCTAACTTACTGTTGACTACCTTAAGTTTTGTTTACCAAGTAAGCAATTGGTTACCTCATATCTTAGGCGAGCGAGCTGAGGGAGTGCATAGAACTGTTGTCGATAGGTTGACATTTTTGCAACACGATCTAGCCTTAGAAAACCATTCCGTTTTTGAGTTTCGGAAGTGACGTAACACGAAAACGTCCGCCATTGGACTGTGCTAATTTGGGTTGTCTAAGCTGTCGCACTGAAATGAAGAGGGTTGCTATTGACAACGGAACTGTTTGGTGGGATGCTCTGAAATATGTTTTGCACACCATTCACCAGTGAAGGTATTCTTTCAACCTACGTTATGCTTAATAACTTCTGTGAGCATATATTGTTGTGTAACTTATTTATTTACCATCCATCTTGTGTAGCCAGCGAACTGCATGCACAGTGCCTGTTGTAGGTGAGACGTCATAATATGACGGTAAGACGGAAAATGATGTACTGTGCTAGTGAGTTCACAGTGTTTACTGGTAATATTAGGTTGCACTTGATGCTAACATACATTAGCATGAGAATATTTCAGTGCGCAGCTTTCCAGCAAGCGTTAGGCGTTTGTGTCACAAAAGCATACCAGCTTCATGTTCTTTTCACCGCTACTTATTTTCAGATTGTTCGTGTTTATTAATCCAACACAATCTTCTACCATCGTGTCTGCTTAAGCCCTACTGATGGCTTACTTATAAGTTTGAAATAAAGGCAATCATATATATTTGATAAAATTCCTGTTTCAAGATTTACCAAGTACTCTGTTCGTACGTTTACCTCTCAAGTCCTATGCCTCAATCCTTGTATGTGAGTCAAGATGAATTAATTACTAATCTTTGCTTTTAATGAACGTTATAAAATTTCCATCGACCACATTCACTTTCAGTTTATGTAATTTGTGGTAACGCATGTGTTAACATTCGGCTTAGGCCAAACCAAAAACATACACCTTCTGTGAATAGTTTTGCAAGGTTTGTTTATTCTGCAAAATTTTTATCACAGTACTTCTGTTCCATCCGCCAAATTTGTTTATATTTTTTCGTGTTTGAATTAGGAAGGTGATTTTCTGAGTGCAGTGGAGCACTACACCACATCAGTTCGACTTACCCCAGAAGATCCTGTCCCTCTAACTAACCGAGCTCTGGTCAATCTCAAACTGGAACGCTATGCGTCTGCTGAATCCGACTGTTCAGCAGCCTTAGCCTTGGACGGCAAATGTATCAAGGCTTTATTTCGGTATGTGTTGGTATTTATTTGCTAGTTTCATCTGTTGTAATCTTTTGAACGGCGTACCACTTAATATCAAACCGTTGTTTTCGATACATTTGAGATATGTGGCATGCCTCAATTCCGTTTCACCATTTTGTGCAGATCATTGTCTCAACAACTTTTATCAAAGCAGGAAGAAGATGTGTTTACTCTCATCAGTCGTAAATGTGAAACATGCACATTCTACCTCAATCATTAGGGGCCTACCGGTGACTGAGCACACATACAATTGTCATCATCGTAGACAGAAATACGTCAGTCCTGCGCATCGATGTTTAACTGTCATACAGTTGACATGAAGAAAAGAGCAAACCCAAGCAAAGAAAGTGACAGGATGGGAGGGTGACCTTATCACCCAAAACAACCATGTCTATAGTTGAACATACAACACCAAGGTGCCTACATTTCATAAACAAACAACCGAGCCATAAGTGAAAGTGAAAGTAAGGCGTCAACGACAAGACTGCTTCCCAACGGCTTCCACTACCCCAAGATATTAGGCACATTTAGTTCACAGACAACCAGGTCAAACAACGAAAGCACTCAAGCCACTGAGCCCGATTAACTACCAGCTCACCTAAAGTCACCAGCCATCTACGCTGTGACTCGCGAGGGCCTCAGCTCAGGAGACAAACCCTACGTACGGTGACCAGTCTCTTTGTGAACAACTTCATTTCTCTGCGCCAGGTCGTCATCTGCTCATCTCATGCCTTAGGCCAGTCGGCCGCAGACTTGATGTGGTAGACGGCTAACCAGCACCCTTAGTATATGGCCTAACTATATAAGTTTGTGTAAACCCAAATGAACTCTCCCGGTAATTGTTACCAAATACCCGCCTCTTCATCTCTCGGTTGCTTACTGGTTGATGGCGCTCGACGTGAGCGATCGAACGCAGACATCGGTGGTCAATTACTTGAAGACGGTCCACGCCCTCTACCCTGAGCTGTCATGTTTTGCCGCCGTACAGTAATACAGTCTTCACATATACCCTAAATACGTGACCCTTAAGCTTCATTGAAATGCCTCTCTAGCCAGGTATGCTTAGGTTAGCGAATACTGCCCTAGCATGGGAAATACCAATTTCCACTTCATTCCACATGCTTCTACCGCCATTGGTTCAACTTACAATTACACGAATTGAACAGTGATCCCTATAACTGCATTATCCTCTGTAGTCTATGTAATCGTGCCAGTCTTGCACACGCAGTTTGCCCTGTGAAGTCACAAACCTCATTGCCGTTGTCTGTGCTGGTTGACATACTGTGAAACATCAGCAGCTTGTTTTCTGTAAGATGGTTTGAATCAATCTTCCACCAGGTGGGAGGTCTACATTGGCATCTTGTGAGTAGTACTATCGACAGCTATCCGTTGTTCATTTTGTGGCAGTCAATCAAAGGTGAGGAAGGTTGGCAACCTTATCATACTGCTCCCTTGATGCGAAAATTGTCAGACAGTTCTCCATAAAGCCTTACGTGAACTGAAATATGGGAATAAGGCGTCAACAATATTCACATACCTACGTTTAGTTATATCTAAAAATTGAGTTCGGTCTGTTAAATGGCGTGCTTCTTAGTCGATAAATAGATCAGTTGATGGCCAGTGGTACCTATGACGGTGTTCCAGAATCGGCCATATGCAGCGGTGTGCTTGTCGAAACCCCGTCTGTTCTTAATGACTGCTTCTCAAGTTGCAGTGAATCGAAGAGTTTTATTGGAAGCTGGAAGCCTAATTATGGAAGGGGTCAAGCTAATCACCTTATGGTTTTCGTAGAAGCCCCGGATTCTCTTCTTGAACATGGGATTAATTATTGAATGACCTCTCTAGTAAGGGATGTTTTGCATCGTTCACACAAATTGAAACAACTGACTCAAGGTCACTACAAGTGCCTTCCCACCTTCGTTGAAAAGTCCAGGCACGAGATCGTCTGGACTAGCAGCCTTATTACGTTTGGAAGCCAAAATGCAATTACGGACCTCGGTTCTGGTGGATGGATCTAACTCTACCGATCGAGGCTCTTCACTAGAAGCCTGTGGCGGTACCACACTAGGAGCGGGAGATCATTCAATTGTGACTGGGTGTGTAGTGTTTCCATAACGCATTGACTTCGTTGTTCAATGTTCGCATGTGACACTCTGATGGTAGCGGTCGACTGTTGCATTTCTACGCGTCGAATTTCACGTTTTGTTACGAAAGGCTGCAATACTTCGAGTGGGGATCGCATTGTGCAACTCAACCACGAACGCCAATTGACTATGTTGTTGTCAACTAGTGTTAATGATAATCGTTCGTTTAGAAGTAGCCCTTGTTTCAGACCATGTCTTTGTTTGTTCCCGTTTTGTTTCATCGTTTGCTCAGCGACTGTCTGTTTGCAAATGTAAAATGATCTGGTGAGGAATGAGTTGCGAAGGTGCACAAAACACTTACCAACCACCACAGATTCAAAATGTGCAGGACACAACATTGGCGTGATTCAAACGATCACTGGGCCGATTTCTCAGTAGCTATACGGACCTGTTACGAACAGTTTGTAAAAAAAATCCCCACATTTACTCAGTAGATCTATTCCGACCGTGGGATTTTTAGTGTTTGGACCATAATGAAGGTAAACATAGTCGGAGTGTAATAGGCTCTGCGACGGCAACTGTAGACCTTCGATCTATCTCAACTGTATAATTGACTCGATAGATGGGCTTGAATGAATTGGCCGGATTGATGATTGTTTGGTCCGACAAGCTGTACAGCTGCTGCAGGTGATCAGGCTCTTATCGATCTTTTGGTTAGCCACATCGGATGACGTATCCCAAGGGAAGGATATACAATTCACATGCATGCTAGGCTTTATTCTACGGATCAGAAACCCGACTCATTCATGTAGAAGCCACACCTCAGTTTGCGGTATTCGATTGTCGTCCTCTCTGTCATTTGACATGTACCAAGCCAACTGAGTGTGCGGACCATACAACAATCTGTTGGCGTCTATTTGGGAACTACGCAAGTTCACCACCTGCAGTCGAAATTATAAGATTGAGGCGTCCACTCCGGTTAGGTCATATGCGTATGCCGAAAAATTGTCTGCCACACCATACTGTTCATTATGGCTGCTATCGGTTGACTCGAATCACCAAGTGACGAAATAGTAATGTAATCGTGGGAGATGAAAGCCTTGGCCACTCTACTACACAAGTTGGATGGGTGCGACTTGCCAGGTTGGGGAGCTTGTGACCATCCACACTGCCAGTTGATAACGTTGTTTAATCCTCTGGTATTGTGTTGCTGTCCGTTTCGAGCATGTATCCGAAAAATTTTAGGGATTTCCGTTGTTTGTTTGTTTGTTTGTTTTTTTAAAAAAATTTACACATTTATGCCTATTTGCTAATCGGCTACTTAATGGACTGCTGTCAAAATCGGTGACAGTTCGAGGTAACTACTGTTCAAACCTGAAATGGTCATGTATGGATGGTGTTGCGGTTTGTAGTAAATGATACGGTACGTGATTCATTTACATTCCATACTATAATTTCACTCTACTTTGTACTGACAATTTGTTTTGTTCCAATTACAATATGGCATTACTGCTAATGGGACTGCATAATCTGCGATCGGTTGTTAGTAACGCTTGATTTACAACAGCCATATTCCTTACTACTTATCGGTAACTTTAATATCTTTGTCCTGTTGCTTTTCTTCTCTCTCGCTGTTTCATCTCAGTCGGGCGCTAGCGAGGAAAAGCCTGAATAAACCACAGGAGGCTATTGAAGATCTGGAGACTATACTGAAACTGGACGCAGAAAATAAGGCTGCTTTGAAGGAACTGGCTCAACTAACCGGCTGTAGTGAATCGGAAGTCAAACAACGATTTGCAAAACGTCTTTGCCCTCCTGGCGCAGAACCAAGGCGATCGATGCGAGGTACTAGAAAGTTTCGACGTATCCCAATCGTAGAGGTTGGCCTCCCGGTCACAGCACATAGACCTGAGGGGATCACTGTTTCGAAACCAGCCCATGGTGTTACGATGCAAATGGATGATGTACCAACTAAGACACCGTCTCCCGTCAATCTATCCGGAGTCCGTACTACTCTGGACAATCCAGTAGTGCCCTGCACAGTGGAAACACCTGCCAGACTTAGTTCACCTCCCAGTCAACAAATGATAACGCTAACTGAAGGCGGCCCATCAAACTGGTTCCAGCTGGAACGTGAATTACGCGAGGTGAACGGTTGTTCCTCAAGTAAAACCACCCTATCTAACAGTGGTGTGACTTATCTCTGTCGTATCTGTCCGTCTCAGTATCAGAAAGTAATTGGTAACAACTTGGAAACCGACTTCCTTGTTCAACTGCTCTGTGCATTTAGTCGAGCTGATGGCTTGTTGACTCCTGCCGAGATCGTTTCTCGGTTAGACTCCGTGTCTCGTTTGCCTCGATTCGACGTCGCCTGGATGATGGCCGACGACCGGGATCACGATTTGTTTCGTCAGATCCTTTTCACATTAGAAGCTGATCCAAACATATCCCGCGATCAGTTGAACTTTATCCGTAAACAGTTTACTTGACAGTTTTATTTCGTTGTCATTTCAAAACATCTTCGACCCTTTCAACAGCTTTTAAACTGTTGATGTTAGTTAATGTCGATGCTTATCGACAATTGTGTGAACCGGTTCTACTTTCAAGATTCTTCCATAAAAAACAGCTGCTTACTGTTTCCCACGGTTTTTCTTGCATGAATTTAACTCAGATTAACTGAGTAGTTCCTCTCTTGGAAATTGGGTTTCATCTTGTTGATAGCCAACTATTTACAGTCTTTTCTAATCTGCCCGTTACTCAGGCAAGTTTGTTCAGGAAAACGTATGTATCATTGTTATTTTTGCGCGTTGCGCCTAATTGGCATGCATGAATTGCCCATGGGAAGCAAGATTTGTTTGCGACGGTTCGCGCTATTTTAGAGGATAGTCGATTGCGAAAAATGTTTATTTCGGCTAGAACCGAACTGTCATCAGAAACAACATACCTAGTCACGAAAGGGAATCTGTCAGTTGAGCCAAGTAGTCACGAACTCAGAACTTTCCCATTTGGGCCCAGTTACCCGCTTAATAAACTGTGTTCCATGGAATGATCGGAGTGATCCAGGAGGTTGGCTGCCCATGCAAGATCTTCCGAGCGGTTCTTGCTGGAATCCACCAACACCAACTGTGGACGCTGAAATTGTATTGCTGACTACATTACTTATCAATAATACAATTCTACTGTTCATGGGTGGTGTTGATAGATTCCGGCTCGAACTGACTGTGAAATCTTGTTTAGGCAGTCAATCTCCTGGACCATTTGGTGGATTCCATATGACACTTGATTGGGTTGGTAACCAGATCCAGCAGTGAAACTTCTGAGCTTCCTGTATGACTTCACAGCTCAGGTGGTACAGCCCATGCCGCATCTAGGTAAACTGTTTCTGTCGCTCATTTGGACATAGCAGAAGTCCAGATTGTTTGCAATTGGTCTCCTCTAAAATGGGAAGTCTGCCAAACTAATCACATTATATTGTCCTACTGGCATTTATTTGGGTGATAAGGCTGGCCCTTCCAAGCCCATATGTCTGATCGCGTGGTAGCGAACACATTCTGTTGTCACTGTAAATTTACTGTCAGGCTTGCCGACTATTTTGACGTGAGCAGCGTCTTTACGTGACAATCAGAAGCTTGGACAAAAGTGAGCATGCTGTATTTGACACGACCGACCGTATACTGATTTTGACCTCTCACTGTTCATAGCACGTATCAAATTCAACTTCTTTAGTGCTCACCCTTAGAGTGGATGACGTCGAGACTAGTTGAATTTTTTACATTGTAAGGATATGTTTGTTTCTGGAAGTGGTTTGTGACAACCAGACGACTTTATTTCAATCAGCTACCATTTTATGAGTGTAGAAAGCTTCGGATAGATTTGGGATAAAAAAAAATTCCGACCTATACTGCTACCTTTCCGAGGTGGTCGGGCTTGTTTACTGTTTTGATCCGGCGGGCTATGCTTACTAGGACTCCGGTCCTTCCAGGTACAACCTTGTCAGACAGGCCAAAGGGGAGCAGTCAGACGAAAAGCAGTTACACTCATAGTATTGTATGTCGCACTACTGACCGCACAGGAGTGCTTAGGTAGTGAGGCACGATTCTATGGGCATACAGCAGAACTATTTTCATAGTTGCGGCACTGCCGTCTTCCGTA
>LUCH01003809.1:28675-62442 GCA_013368495.1 Paragonimus heterotremus
ATGATGATGATGATGATGATGATGATGATGATGATGATGGGATAAAAAATCTCGATTTGTTCAACACTACTTACAGTTCTCTGTAGCTTTTTCATGTCCCACAAACTTTCCAACCGGCCCCCTTTCGAGTTTCGCTCTCGTCAGTGGCACATATCCTTGTTACATCCAAGGTTAGAAATTCTGCCTCTCAACCACGTTGACAACCACCCCATTGACCCTACGTTGGACATACCCAAATTATCACATGCAGTCGCTGAGCCACATTCTCTTGTGGATAATGCTGAGTTTTCCCGATCCCCTCGAGAGGTGACACATTAGTCGTCCTATTAACACTGATCGACTGTCTCAACGAGGACTACTATGTAACTTTAATTCACGGAAATTATTAACTTGTTGAGGAGTATTTTGATTGTGAATTACTGGCGAAGATATGCTTTATTGACGAGCTCTAACAAGAGCATTTAACTATCACAGTGCTTTTTTCGAAAGACATAGGCTGAAGCATCGATGGGTCTATTAGAGCTACAATCGGTTGTGAATGATTTTCGACTTATGTCAGCCAAATTCCTTATTTTTCCTATGCATCTAAAATGAGTTGTTTCATATACCCATCCTGAGCTCTGAATCCCACCCGGGGGCATTATGACCCAGGCTCCGACTGTTCCTGATGGTGATTCACAAAATAATGGTTTACACAGTACATACACATTTATGGAATGAACTGATAAGCAAGCAGTGGAGACCCATGAAGAAGAATCAGCAGCCTCTAGGAAATACGTTCGATATTGTTTTTGCTCCATTACAACCTCAGAGAGCGTCTTCAACCTGCGACGCCTTTCTGGTTCGTATGTTGTTTCTACTGGATGGGTTCAATCTAGGGGTGATTGATACGCTTGACTTCAACGCAAACCGTCTCATCCGTTGGTTATTTTTGATCAAAACCTTCTCATTTTTCCTCGTTAACTTCGGCTTTCTGATTTTAATGGCTCGAGTCTTATCTTCTGTGGTAGGTATACCGGCGTCTGTTCGAAAAAATCAAATTGTTTTTAACTAGTCGTGCTCATGACTGTTTACGTTTTCAACGTAAGTTCTTCTGGGCTCAATTTCAATACTATATGGTTCGTTCGTTCACTCATAACGGTCAGGAAATATTGTGACCTAAGCTGTTGCCCACCGTAACAGCGACGTGAAATAACCTAGAAAGAGAGAGTTATTAAAGAGATAACACTGGATAAACCAAAGTAAGGCAAGTGGGTCAGTCATTTTATGAATACATACGCTTCGTGGTTGATTTCGATTAGTCGCAGTTCGCTCTTTATGGATCAAGGTAGATTCTATATCTGCTAAGGTACTTAGTTAAAGTCAACTGGGGAACATTGACCCCGACTTCCTTTATTCATCATAGGGTATCCATCAATTTGGCTTAAAAAATACGTACTAGGTTATTCTTGCATCTAACCCGATGCTTAGCGTCCTTTTCGGTTAGAAATTCCATCTCGTCAGTGAGATTTATGCACAAGAAATCGTTCAGTGAAATTCAGCGTCTAACGTTCTATAATGCTCACGTCCGTAAGATGAGACTTTTTTGCCATTGCACTGGGACGGACGGAGACAACAGTTTCCTGCTGAAAAGGCGAACATGCGGTCATGGATACCACAATACCGTTTACTTTGTCATATGGTCTCAAAAGTAGGTTCGTTAACTACGCTGTACAACCGCATCACCTGAATTACATTCATGCACCCAGACAATATTTTTGAACTGTTTGCAGACAGCCGAAAGTGAATGTAAGTTCGACATGCTCAATCTGTTCTGAGTATGCGTCGGCAGATTGTTATTTAGTGTCCGCGATGATCTAATTGCATACATAGTGTGCTACAGAGTTTTCGGTAACCATCACTGACAACGATATACCAGTGGTTAAAGCTAATGCTCATCTACCGTGAATTAACTAAGTACAGAGGGTTTGCGTATATGCGACTTGTGAGTTCACGTTAAACTGACGCACGATTGATGATCCTTAGGCAAGAGGAGATAGGGAATGTGGGCAAATCATTTCGCATGCACACGCTTTTGACTACTCTATTTGCAGAACGACAGTCTGTAATACTTGACGTTAACTAACATATAAATTGATGCAACATTCAACTTTGTGGTACGCTCAGCTTGCAAACAAACAGCTGGATTGCAATTGTGACTTAGGTAACATCCACGAGATGCCTTGCTTGCAGCATTCACTGTCTCACCTCAACTACTTCGCAAGCCACTTATACGAACGACACCATTCTGGTCGCTGAGTCCCGTTAGACGCCATCTCCTCTAGCATTCCCGGCCATCTTTTCTGTGATTTACGAGGGATCTCAGTCCGGGCGGCGAAAGGGTCCCACAGCGGCCAAATTACACGTTGTCTTCATTTGTTTGATCATCAGGCTAATTACAACACAATAAATATGAAAACAGTAGCTGAGGTGAGTCAGAAAAATGGTCAATAAAGGTTACGGACGGCGTGTTTGTTATCATTTACACAAACACTGTTCCGAATCGTGAGCTTGATTGATTGTGGGCCAGAGGAGATTAAACGTCTGTACGAACTTCTTCTGAACACAGAGGTAAGGGTTACGTAACCGGATTCTAATGGCCTCGGCAACGGTCAACATTCGAAATCTCACTATCTTTGATCGATCCCTTGGTACTCGGTAAACAATCTGAATAGTGTCTTTCTTACTGACAGAATGGTTAGAGTCAGTCAAATGAGCAACAATCGCGCTTGTAACCGTTCTAATCACATCACTATTCAACCACACAGGATGATATTCACGCACTCTGTCAGACAATCGTCCTGTAGTACGACCAATGTATAATGCTCGACACGAGCAAACAAATGAGTACACACAACACCTGGTTGTAGAACATGGAAGTTTGTCTTTGAGTTGTGTCAACAGGCGTTGAACGGAAACTCACACACAATCGAGCGGCAAGTTAACTAGTTTCGACTGACTTCTTGAGTTTTCTTGAGATAACTTCGGTCATGGGATCTCCCTTGAAAAGAAGACTAATAAACGCTTAAGTTTCAACTCCACCGCTTACATCGCCTTCTGAATGAAACTCATTGGGTAGTCATTCTGCATGAACACGTCTTGTAGAAAGTCTAGCTCAGCTTGTAAAATATCAACGGCGCAGATCTTTAACACCCTACCCGTCAGACATCGTATGAGGTTTCGCTTTTGATTTAGCGGAACGAAACCGTCAAAGTGAATGTATTGACCACTTCAAATTTGTTTTCTGTACACATTACGTTGTATTGAACCATCTTCTCGTCTTAATATGCCAACATCCAAGAAATTTGTTTGACTGTTATTGTCTGACTCCTTGGTAAATCTAATACTACTGTGGGCTGAGTTAAAAGATAATGAGCATCAGAATGGCCGACATGCTTAACCAGTTAAGTCCTGTGAAACCGTGTGCCATATTTCCGAATAATCCCGATCGGTATGCTCATAACTTCTCCCCTTGAATCTGAACAGAATTTTGGTTGAGATATTATCACTAGGACCTAATTGTTGTTGTCCACCCCGTAAGAATAGCCAGCTTGATTTAGAAGTTCAATTTGAAAATTTGCACTATCAATTAGCCGCCCTAACTCCATCATCATCCTTAAACGATGAACGAATTGAATCAGCGTTGGTGAACTCGTGTTATCAGCACCTACACTAC
The DNA here is from genome assembly GCA_013368495.1 of Paragonimus heterotremus. Classification (NCBI taxonomy): domain Eukaryota; kingdom Metazoa; phylum Platyhelminthes; class Trematoda; order Plagiorchiida; family Troglotrematidae; genus Paragonimus; species Paragonimus heterotremus. Next base: position 32,391 of record LUCH01003809.1, read on the forward strand.
ACATCGCAGGTAAAACAGGTCTTGACGAAACAGCATTTAGATGCACTGAAGTGTTTACAAATGAATGAGCGCATAATGCTTTCCAGACCGGATAAAGGAACAGGAGTTGTCTTAATTATCAGGACTGATTAGGTTACCAAAATGAATGATATACTAGCTGATAGCTCAAAATTCACGAAGATGAATACGGAGAAAGACAAAACACCAGCTACAGAAGGGGCGATATCTAAAACGTTGTGTGGAATGAAACAGAAGAGGATAATTGATTCGGCCACTTTCGAGCGCGTCCGCCCCACTGGAACAATCATCCCTGGGTTATACGGTCTGCCCAAAGTGCACAAAACAGGGTTGCCTTTGAGACCTATTTTAGATATGTGCAACTCGCCCTGTCATGCTCTGGCCAAATGGCTTGTCGGTCTGCTCGAACCTATCTGGTTGGAGCTAGCGAAACACAGTCTTCAAGACACGTTTCATTTAATTGACGCAGTCCATGATCTGAACCTAAGCAATCAAAGACTGTTCTCATTCGATGTTGCCTCACTATTTACGAATGTGCCTCTACAAGGAACAGTCGACTGCTAATGCGGTTACATCGAGCATATCAAACAGGTGGGTACCCCAGTTACTGTTTTCATGGTTATTGTGTTGTATTTAGGCTGGTGATCAAATACAGGAAACAAGTCTTGTTCGCTGCTTTGTCGTTCTCCTGTCTTCATTGGGTATTCATGAACGCATTTCCTTCATTTCTTTCCGATACGCCGGTAATTTCTCACCCCGAACCTTGTGTCATTAGCTTTCGACATCGATGGATTGTCCGATATAAGAGACGATTGACTGACGTCCTTAACACTTCGCAGTCACCCTAACCTGTATGTATTCTTAACGATTAACCGAACAGACTTGTTCACAGTTGTAGGATCTTGCACCTAATTTATTCCCCTCTGATTGTCTGTACCACTCGGGTAACCTGCCCTAGTTCCTGCTGATTCATTGAGTGTTCTGACGCCTACTGACCATGCCGTCGCCGTCTCCTATACGTTAGGTGCCTTACAGTGTAGTGCCCTACCTGATTTTTTTGTTCTTGCTGCAACAATCAGCGTCGTGGGCTGAAAACCATGGGTTCAAGCATTCGATCTCCTTTCTGATCCGACCACTGTATCCACTCCTCTGCTAATGCTCTGACTCAGTGGAAAAGTTACTAACCACACTGACTTGCTACTGGTGTTGAGCTCAGTGACTATTTTGAGTATAGACAATCAATTTGATTCACTCAGAAATCATCTGGAGTATAAAGACTAGTGATGTTTTGATTTTCCCTGAATCTTCAGGGGGGCCTTTTGTTGTAGATAAAAATTACCCTATTTGCTCGCTCTGTGGTATACGAACAAATTTCTTTACTGTTGGGTAGAAATGTGTTAAATAAGTGAGCTCTTAAACAGTGTTATCATTTGCACAAATGAGTTTTCACAGTTCAGTGTTGATGTTCATCTCTCAAAAGAAAATCAAAAGCATACTTCTGACACATCCCGTAATCGCAAAAATCAAGCATGACCGTGTTCAGACAGGGTTTCACAAGAGGTAGCCTACAGACGAGCTAGAAACGGGCATACGAGTTACCTATAGCTAAAGCTGAAAGTAGGAAATATTTAACAAATCCAGATGACTTGAAGTAGTGAAAATTGCGAACAAGATATCCTACTGATTATGCTTTTAAAATGAAATAGATTTTGTTATCGTTTCGGAAGTGCGGCCGACTTTGGTTTCCGCTTATTCACTGTGAGGCATGTAGCAGTTGTAAAACAGACCGTAACTTCGGTTGTTTCCTCTACTTGCATCTTTTACCATTTGAACATGTTTATGCTCGCGTTACTACAGATAGAACAATGGAAATTCCGGTTAGTTACTCTTGACCCTTTCACGTCAAGCTTTTGTACTCCGTGCGTTTGAGAGCCAACACTCTCATCGTCCCATATGTGTTCTGTCATGTTTCATTAATAAGGTCTCGATGTTCCCCTCTCTGTTGATGTAAATACTGTCTCATCAACAAACATTGACCTATTATTTTCTTATGGGCGGTTCATCATTTTACGCATGTTTTGGCTATTGAATGGACTGTATTGTCTTTTGTGGGTTTGTTATTGTTACCTTTTCATTACAAGTTACCGAAAATGAAACATGTTTGTGTGGTCACCCCGATAGTTATTTCATACTTCCAATGAATGTTCATTGGTGATTTGAGCATATTCTCTTCGAAGGATCGTTGTACAAAACTGTCTGGGTGTGTCAGTCGATTTCAATTCAGTAGGTAGACATGTGGTTCACCTGATGTAAGATATGAAAACAATTCAGGTACTGCTCGAATGCGTCCAATTCCCTTGACACAACAGAAAGTTACATAATTTTTCCTAAGGTAGATTATATCGAACGATTAGAAAGAAACTGTCCACGACGGTCACCAGGGCACCCCGTTGTAGCTAGTATTCACATAAGATGTAGTTTTAACACATTACCCGTACTAATCTTACGGTAACGACAACTTCTCTAGTGTTGTTATCTGTGCCGAAAGTGATTAGCGTTATCAGATTTAGTACATTCTTGCTGGTAAAGTGTGAGCGAATGAACACTCGTCAGCCCTGTCGGCCAGACTACATCGTTAAATTGCTGTGACCGTATCATTGTAGTCGTCCACTTTGATGCTCTAAAAAACGTGGGCCTTCTGTGGATCAGAACCATATTAGTGGAATTGATCTGCCCTGTTAGATGTGAGATACTACATTTCAGGTATCGGTCTAGGACGGTTGTGTTTGTGTTAGCGGTACTTGTGCACTCGTTTGTGCTTATGTGGGTCATTAAGGTAATCTACCCTGTTTCCTATTGCCCTGTTCTCCCACATAATTTGACGTCTACTGGCATGGTACTACACGCACACTGGCTACATTAAGATACACGGCTAACATTTGGTGTAATAATCAACAGCATAAACAACAATATATCAGTGATTCATGATGTTGCTTGTTTGTCATACGACCATGATCAGAATGACAAGCTCTCACTGAGAAATAGAAAATCGGGAATGGATGGGATCTGCTGAAAATACTTGTTTTTATTCAACATTGTGTTGTGCTTAACTTCTCATTTAGCGCATTCGTCTAGTCGATCATGCCTGTCTTTACCAAAACGTTTTATATTAGGCGATTGCACCATTTGGCTTAACACTTATTGCAATGACCCGGTGATTACAAATGAACGTCTTCGTCATGATCTATTTACTTGTTCCCACCCCTTTATTTGACATGTTCCAATTTAGACCTATCTGTGCTTTTCATATTCGGTCATATTCCGTTTCCTTTTGCTTCCCGGTTAGGGTTTGTTTTGTCTCCATGGCTATGCAAAAGTTAGACGTCGATGTGAGCCACTAATGTGTTACTATCTTTGCTGGTACTACTGCTGAACGGAATTACCGATATATAATTGAAGCAGGGTATTATCAACTTGGTAGCTTTTTCATAGTTTTTACTAACCTGTTTGAAGTTGTAATCTGTCCACCTCGCACTTCATTCGCAGACGATCGAGTCATCCTTGTTACTCGTACATACTCCATGAGTTAGCGAATAATCACACTCAATACTTACTGCCGAGTAAGCGCTTTCTATGCTCATCGTCGTTTGCCCGTTAGTACCACCGGATGTGAGCGGTTATACACAGACATCGGACCTGAATCTGCTTACTCTCACATCTTACCTCAATATTATCAGCTTCCGTCTGTGAGTCACGGGGCCACTGCCCGTCAGAGTCAGTCGAATAGATGTAGGATTAACCAAGTGAGATACACGTCTTTCGTCGCAGAAGACCGTTTGATTGTACCTTTTGACATGTGAGTTTCGTTCCGCTAACGCTTAGTCTCGAATGACCGACCAGCCGGGTATAGTTTAGGACAGTCTATGCCAAACTGTTATGAGCAACTGCGGCCCAAATGGCTTATTCATCGGATGTAAAAATCTGCCCCCAATTGAACGGTAACCTGAGGCTTGTAAAAAAAGACCCTAGTGGCAAAAATCTGTGTCCATTATCTTTGAAGTTCCTTTTGGACAATTGAATGATTTTTTATCAGATGTGATTAAAATGTGAAAATTCAGTCACATCGGAGTTTTCATTGAAAATAAATATACTTGCATTGTTCCAATGCATTTGACCAAATTGATCTCAAAGTTGGTTAAGTGGTTTGTTGTTTGATTGTTTCAACTCTCAAGTCGGATATAGTCCATTCTGTTGAAATCAGCGTGTCCACAAGGAAGGCCAAATCCTTCTATTTGCATATAACTTTGACACTTGTCTAAATGTGGTCCGTCATCAATGAGCAAATATGTTTCCTTCCATAGCTTAGTTCCTCTGGTGTTTAACCTTGCAATCCACCGGTCCAAATGGGTCACGTAGTAGCACATACTCAAAGAGGTCTGTTCTATAATGGTATCAAATTGAGAAGCCAATTTAGTCATATCTTCTCGAAGCAACTTGCTGCAATTGGAACTCGTTTCACTTAATATGCGAAAACCGGAAAATTGCACAACGGAAAACGGAGAATATGGTTCAGTCAGGTTGCACGTCCAGTTCACCCGTATCGGATCGGGAAGACCTCTCTTGTTCTGGCTCATTGGAGTGGACCATGTTGACAGTAGATCTGGCATCATAATGACTACCGAACACGGATCAATTTTTTTCGTGTAGAATGGCTTCCAAGCTAGGTAAGGCACAACTATTATAGATAGACCAGTGCAGAAAAGTGCAAAGCGATACCAGAAAGACTTCATGGTGGATTGCATACAATTTTGCTCATTTCTTTGGCATGTTGTACATCCCGATCACGTTTGGTCAATCTGGCGTTAGTCGTGTCGGTGGATCGATACAAAACGTGATCACAATTTGAATCGCTGCATCGGCTGATTAACCAGACAGAATGGATACATGTCTGAACAAATAGTCTTTTTTCGGTAGTGTTTGACAGCTTCCTTAATTTGCAGTCATCAGAAGGACTCATTTGAGCGGTTTACAAACATCTACTCAAATACGTTTTTAACAGTTGTAGTGGCCTAATCAGTCAAATGATAAAAATAACCAAAATATGGTAGTATCAAAGAATAGTCGTAACAGTTATGGATAGGCCCAAAGATAGACGTACAAATTAAACAGGAGATATATCGGTAAAATACGAACGACTCACTGATAAGTCAAAGTCCGTTAGGTTTAACAGACCACCACCAGATAGGAGGACAGCGCTAGAGGTGAGATTCGTTGGATGACCGATAAATTAATTCCGATGGCAAATAAATGAGAAAATTTCGCCACACTAGCCAGTTGATTCGGTTAAGTCCCATTTCTCCGGAAATGTGTTTTTTTACCAGCGGTACTGGACGCAGAGAGAACGCAAGGCTCGCGAACCGAGAAGTAAGTGAGTTGTATTTACTGACTATTGATTAGTTCGATTAAGTTGGTTTAAATGTTAGCTGTACACGAGAAGTTGAGGTGAGTGAAACGTGTGAACAATAATCAGAATTATGAAATAGAAAATAGTGTAGAAAACGTTACACAGTATTGTTTTAGGCTCCACCAACAGACGTATCCGTAGTGCTTGTTTTATAAATCTGAGTTTGCATGCTCAAACCTCGTCTAGATTTCTAAATTGAGATAGACATCGTTACACCTTTTAAAGCTTCTTCTACGGAACTGATCAGGTAGTCTAAACCACGTTTATTGTTCAATACGTCCGCATGCATTAGCTTTGGTTTCTCTTTTTAAAGGAACAAACCAGAGAAAGCCTTTCAGTTAACCTAAATCCGTTCGTTCATTGGCTTCTGATGATGAATATCAGTGCACTAGGAGTGCAATTGTTCGTTGCTACACAAAGTAAGGTTTTAATTCCATAACACTATTGTACAACATTTCTAGTGTTTAAGTTTAACTGGAGAAACTTTCGGTTCGAATGATAACGGCTACAGTGTTCTCCTCTACAGTACCTACCTTGATGAACATTACACCTTGTCAACATGGTGCGTACATCTAAAAACTAACTTGTACATCAGTTTGATGTCGTTGTCTGCTCTATTGTGTCCCACTGACAAATCATGATATTCGGACTATGCATAAATACAGTCCATTAAATAGTATGCACTGTGTCGGTTTGCCTCTGTGAGAGGCACTGGGTTTCGCCTATCTGTCTGGAAGTTATTAAAGCGTACACTTAAGTTTTATGGGTCAAACCGTCATTATGCGTAAGGCGAACTGTAAGAGCAAGTGCGTCCTCACTCAACACAATGATGCAACTTGATCAGTTGTTTGATAAACTAGAACAATTGTCTGTGTGTCCACGTTCACCGTTAGTCTCAGCCATGCTATCGTACTAACTTCCGAGAATACAAATGGGATTGGAAAGTGCGTACACAGTTGGCCTTGATATTCGAGTGGCCTGTTAAATAGTGTGATCAGCATTTCGAAACGCGCTGTAAGGTCAACCAATATCCGCTTTATCCAAGTGAATCTTAAGTTCACATGTTAGGCAACACCCTTCTTGTGCAATAGTACTGGAGTGTTTTCTATCCCACTCTAGCCTCAAGCCGTCAATTTCGTCTTGCCTCCTCACTTCTGAGCTTCATGTCTTATTTCTAGCATCTATTTTTTATTTTAATACATCTTGAATCCAGCCATTTTTTTTAGATTTCTGCTCCTTTCTGTTAGGATTTTCACACAAGTTTCAAGTCGTATGCTATCGGACTTAACCTACCGATCGCCCGATTGAATCGTTATGTAACATGACAGTTACGTAAAAAATCCTTCACAACCAAACACATTAATATATCAGTATATTGTAAAGCTGCGTTCACAAAATTAGCGGAATGTCGATTGTGTGCAGTGCGATTAAAATTTTGATTCGCTGTGATTTCATGGAATGATTTTCCTATGTTCAGACAGTAGCTGGAACAGTGGGAACATGAGCAATCCTAATATAGTCTTCTCTCATCGCAGTTTTTAGAGTATGGTAACATAAGATCAAGTGTTAGAATAACCCTGTAAAGCTCATTTGTTTTAATTTACTAGATACTGACCGTGAAGCGGCAGGTGTTAAATACACTGCTGTGTTTCTTGTGAGTTTTTTTGTCCAAACGCTTTGTACACTATGAAGACGACTTCCACTAAAAGTTGCTTCTCGAATCTTCATTGTACATCTGGTTGAATAATAGTTGAAGGTTGCCTAGACAACGTTTGAATGACACTTATGAAGTAGAACCTCAGAAGCTGAAATGCAAGCAATCCCATTAAGACTGATTACTCCGTTTGATGGTTAGATTTTGGAAGCAATTCACGCGTACTTTTGAGTTATGCCTAAGACAGGAACACCGTGCTTCATAATTTATCTCGTTCGTCCAAAACGGAGTAATGCAGATTCGGTTTGATATGGTCAGTTAACATGCTCAGACTTAATGTGTCTGATCTCTTACAGGTCCCGTTTAACAGATCTTATTGTCATTTTCTTTCATTCGTTTTTCTGTCCATTAGAGAAATGGCCTATTGATCTTGTGGTGATATTCATATATGCATATCATGAGGATATAACGTCCCCAAACTGGTCGTACTGTAACCGGATTTTGATACACAACCTTGTATAATTCTCCGACATGCTTATTGGAAAGCTTTCTTCCTACTGATCCTCGCTTCCGCGGAGTTTCGCGGTCAGTAGATGTGATAGGCTGACAAGTTTGATGTTGTCGTTAAATCGTCTCCCTAATGTGCACGGTTGTTTATGGTGTATTCCTCATACATGCGGTAGACGAAAACAAGAAACCTGAATACCCCCAGATATAGGCTTTATTAGTTCGTCATTCCAACATAGAAGCTGAAACACGCGAGAATGTGGGGTCGCAATTAGTCATTGAACTGCACCCACACGTCATATTCTGCTCCACTTTGTTTACGAACAAAAGAGTTGGTAGAGTAGGAAAAACCTTATCAGCATTGTTAATCTTCACGGCTTCTCACATTGTACGAGTGAACTCTATTGTTTCTCTATTAACGGCTAAACACTCGGTCTGGCCTCTGTCATAACGGTATCTACTTCAGTTTTAGTTTTCTCTTTGACTGTTCTATGAATCCGAGTAACGCTTCCTCGTCTCGTCATTAACCCCAAATCCCCCATTGCCTTATGAAATCGCAGTCTCACGGCCAGTGTGCACATGAATAGGTTGATAGATGCATAATTTGTATGGGTCATACGGAATGATCTGATCTATCCTTTTTTTGGGTTAATCGAAGCAATATCATCTCTTCTTAGTTGCCAGACCTACCTAAACATACTGTCGTCGCCCCGTTTACGCATGGTACTCGGAGCATATGGTAGACACTGAGCACGCAGGTATATTCACATGACATGAAAACACAAGTGCGCTCCGAAAGTCAACATTTCTGACAAACCAGTTATTGTGAATTAGACATTCGTTAAACATGATTAGAAGGCCTGTTAATAATTTCAGCGCTGAAGCTAAAGCGAAAAAAATGGGGATGTATTGTATGATATATACAGTAAATAGCTTTAAAAATGCGCACACATCACATTATCCTTTAAGTTGTTTAAAAACATAAAAGTTTACGCATTACGAATAAACGTAAACTTTGTTAGACTTCACGGTTTCTGAAACTATATGCGTGTAGTACTTGTTGTTTATCCGTTAACGCAGGTTTCAATAATTGTGGGATTGATTAACATACAGTGCACAGAAGATCGAACATTCAGATTGCATTCGCCTTCTACATCTGAGGTTGGTATGATAATGAGTGAGAATGATATTCCTCGGAGCATGTGGACTATTTCCTCTCATGCATCCGGACGTCTCATGTAAGTATATTTAGGACTGCATTCAGTGAGTTCGACTTTGCCAATTATCGGTTAATGTGTTGGTGAAAGAACGTTGCCTCAAGTGATTTCTGAACCAAGAACAGTTAACTTGTTTGGTAAAGCGAGGCCATTGGTCCATTTTCGATTCTACCGTAGAAGCCACTCGTGTGCGTTAGTGTTTGTACTGGCGCATGAAGTAGAACGGTTATAATGAACAGGGTCAGAAAAAACAGTCTTCTTTTTGATGATTGAAAGGGTCATGGCTTTAGAAACGTGGTCAGAATGTCAATTGAAGTTGAAGTGTAGGAAATATGGAAGAAACCCTTGTTTATTCTGTTGTCGTTCAAAGTTGACAAGGGATCACAAACAGATTCAACCAGGTAATCAGCAGTACCTATACCATGACCGGAATTTGTAACAGTTTTCTGCATCCCCAGTTATCTGGTTTGTATCAAAGATAAACTGTCAGTTCAGATCTCATCTATGTATAACTACTATTCCGCTTGGTCCTGCGAAGCAGGCTATGTTAATCGAACATTGAGACAACTTTTGAAACGAATTCGGGAATGTCACCTGTGTTGGTTGAGGCACGATGAAAAACGACCGGTCAACATTACTATATCAACCCATCCGGTTGAAAGTGACCATCAGATGAATATTGATCAAGCCTTACGAGTTGCTATCGTGTGCCACGTAATTCATCAAAAGCCGTCTGACTGAGAACGCTCTACACTGTTAAGGTCATTGAAATCTGGCTGAATGACTCGGTATTATATGGTAAGTAGTAGGGGGTTTGGTTTATTTCGAATTGAACATCATCTACAATTGATCGCAGCTGTCGCATTCCCACAGACTTTCCAGTCGGCCCACTCGGCCCAGTATTATATGACCAAAAACGGTTTGTTCAGGTGTTGAGTCTCTCCTGTCCTCAAACCCATCGGATCAATGATAAGCATGCGCGGCTTAATCGATGGACGAGCGTGCTGTAACGGTCCCACCAAGCCAATATCTATTGAGTGACCAGTGACGTAGTTATTTTGTAATAAGTCCAATCGATGTCTCGATTTATCCGTATCTTCTCTATATGTAATTGTACTAGCGTGAAGATGAATTATCGTTATCTTCTGTTAATCTTCATCACCATTTTCTTGGTGATCATATTTGAAACAGCTTAAATTAGTTAGACGACGAATTTTGGCTACCACCGAATCAATTGCTAGTCCGCAACGCAGTTTGATTGTCTGTTTACGCAGGGAATCTGTGCAATCCCTGAGTCTATCGCAGTTCTGTTCTATGATCTGTTGGGAATATTCCAGAGGACCGGTAAGTTATTTGATAGTAATGGAATGTTTTATCTACTTCTTGATAGGGACGCACATTAAATACTTCGGTGGTTAGATTGAGGGGAAATGTTTTGAAAAGAGTTGCATACTGTTATTGTATTTTAACTGACAAGCAAGTTAACACCTGAGAGTTGTTCAAAAGTTCACCAAGCAACATGGATTCATGTTTCAGTATTTATAGGAATCTAGTGACTTAGTACCAATGCTGCGACACAAGTTGATTTAGTGTGTTCATTACAAACCGACCCCGAAGACTGTTGAATCCAAACCACATGGACTAAGTGATTTTAAACAATGTCAGGAGTTTTGTCTGTTGGATGTTACATTAATCTTCCAGCTGACTGTGGCCTTCGAATTCCAGTAAACTGCCCACATTGAGAACTTCGAATGGAGCAGAATTTTACACCTTTGGTAGAGCAATCCGCGGGGTCGGAAGTTAAACTTTGTCCCTAACGCATCAAAAATAAGCGTGATCACCTCATTCCACTGTTACATATTATGCACGATTAATCCATCACATCTAACACTCCAGCAACAGTTGTCGTTAAACTCTACTTCGAATGTTCAGTCGTTGTGATGGTCATGATACTCATCGATATTAATGTTTTATCTCCTTCCTTGTTAATTGATCATTAGCTAGGACATCAATTGAAAATGATCAACGGATCAACTAAGCGACCTGTTGTCATGGGTAACCTCACGACTGTTGACTTGTCACTTTGAGCATTGGGCTGATCCAGTACAAATTGCGTCAATGTTTGACTAGTCGCTTAGACAGCTGCCAATGTGTTCTGACCCCTAAACATCATACCTGTAATTGTAATAGTAAACAGTGTAAAATGTAGAGTACTGTGGAGAACCGCGTTTGCGATTGTCATAAACTGACTCTTTTGGTGGTTGGCAACAGGCGGAACTGAGTGACCGGAGTAGACTTTAAGTCGTGTTTCAGAAAGTTTACCAGTTGGTCTCATCTGATCTACAAAAAAGGAAGTCTACCTATCCTTTAGTTCAATTTGGTTGTGGCATTGATCGTGGTTATCTTGTTGTGGTCTTCAATATGTTTTTCTCTTAACGATTTTTCAGCACAGTTTCTTTTTGGAACATTTGTTGTCTGCAGTTTGCCAAACAACCACTACATCTGAAAAGATTAAATTTCGTATGTCGCAGGTTACATAATTTTTACGTAAAAGTTAGTTTAATTGTGTGTGTGTTCGCTTGTCGTCTATTTTTGTTTTGCCTAACATATATAATCTTTTTCTTGCATTTGTATTAGATCAGTTTGTCTGTTGTGATAACTTAGTTTAATGTTTCAAGTCTATCATAATAGGTATACCCCAACCAGTTCATTGACAATGTTTTTAGGAATGCAGTCTATAGCATTTCATATATACCTACTTAAATACTGATCATATTCGACTGTATTTGTAGTCAGTTATAGACGCACGTAGTTTGTAATCGACTGAAGCAGTTACAAACTTCATTGGACAAACAATTGACTGGCGTGTTTTACTACAAATTATTTTGAACTACTGAACTATTTTTTGTTTCCAGAGACAGTAAGTGTATGCTAACAATCACTTTTTTTCTTCGACCCGCATTTACCTCGACTTTAGGCAATCACGTAAATTGGCCATACTGGAATTTGACCTTATTATGGACTAAGTATGATTACTGGATTTGAATATATGCCAGTATACTTGGTTCACATTGGATGGCCGTATTTAACATAGGGCCAAACATTTGCAGTTACCATGCCGACATCCACCGATGTGATTGGTCAACCCAATCAGTCAATATTGATCGGTGCATTGTCACATTAATGCAGCACTGTACTGTTAGCACAGCGAGGAAACGGCTGGAATATTCATTCCATCATGTTGATGTCAGATACTTTCTCCGCAGCACTCAATAATCAAACAAAAAATCGTGGTTCTCCTGGTGAATGGTTCGCGCACACAGCAGACTATCGTGAATCACCTAGACAACCGCGCGTCCGTCCAGAAGCACGACGTATTGCCATTAGGAATCAGCCACACATGTCTACAGCAGCTCTAGCCGGCTACGCTGAACGACTGAGGACCATGTCTGAAGATGATGATTCGATGGAGCTGAGACCAGCAGAGTTCGATTCGGAAATATGTCCCCGCGTGCGCTTAAGAACAAGCGAAGCAGAGGTAATAGCTCGAAAATCGATACAGACAGATAAATGGCACGATTTTGAAGGAAATCTGGAATATTCGTCTCCGGTGCGACCGTATCGCTTAGGAGCAGGCGAGGATGGACAAGTGAGTCATGGTCCACTTGATGATATCTGTTTTATCACCTGATAATAAAGGATTCAATATATTTCTATATATATATATATTCTATTGTATTCATACGCTTACTGTTTCTTTACAACTCTATTGATTGAAGGAAATCCTCAAGAATCTGACAAAGAAGCAAGATTGGTTTATGCACAACACAGAACCTGTGTCAAGTGAAACTGTCAGTCAACGATCCATGCATACGGAAAGTGCATTTCGGCGCAGGAATGACGATCATTCTTGGTTTGTCCACAATGTGGCCAAAAGCGGATCACCGGTTGTGAACATTGTTGGACATCGGCGAGTGCATGACGATGGGATCGAGATCGCTGTAAAAAATCGGGTAGGAAATCTGAGTACCCTGACAAATAGTTTGGTACTTGACATTACGTGCTTGATATGATTATATCCAACACTGCAATTGTAAGATTCGTGCCACGTAACGCCACTGAATTAACTAACCTTACCAATATAGTGACCTGTATGCCTAGCAGAGTGGACCATGTTTGTAAATCGCTGAACACTTTTTGTTACTTGTCTTTCATTTAGTCTAATTAATTCGAAAAATTGTACATAATGCTCGGGTCGATCATTCTAGAAATTGTGCACTACCGACCATTCCATTTCTATCTGCGATATGCAATAAATGACGGTTTGGTTGAAAGTAAACTTGGAATCAGTAAATCATTTTAATCAACAGCTGATGAAAGTGAGTATGAAGAGAAACCCTATAGAACTTGTAATGATTGTTACTATCATGTCATTTCAGTAGTATCGTCTACATTAATTCGTATTGTTTTATGGTCATTATGTACCCAGAGCGTAAATGGCAATTTAAAACAGCGCATAAACAGAAGGGATAGTAAACCCTCTATACTTGTTAACCTCGTTTACGCTTGCGTGTTTAATTGAAAAGCAATGTAATGGTCGAAACTTCACTGGGTTGCATTACGTGTTTTCTGTATATCTTCTTATGCTGAGGTAAATTGATGTAAAATACGACAATGAAAATATGTAACTGTGTTGCTGGCTTTTCTGAGATGAACACAACACTGAATTCATCAACTAAGTTTCTATGTTTTTGCTGAGGACTTTGGAACAGTTATCTAAATTGAGATCTCTTGGGCTGTTGTGAAGCGACTTTGGTGGGCTGCTGTCGAAGGTTGACCGTATCGAGTGCATCCGAGACGATTGGTAGCCTGTGTAATGTGAGCGGTTTAGTTGGGCAATGGTAGCTGTGGTTATCTATATTTAAGCTCCTTAGCTTTCAACTACATTACTCACCGTAAGGTTTTTCCATCGTTAAAATATGTCATAGGCGGTATTGTCGCTCCCAAATTATGTTTTCCGGACTGGTTATCAGCACATCACTTCAGCGAGGCAGTGAATCACTTTAGGCACGCGGGTTATCAAAAACAGTCCCGATTAATCTAATTTATCAGGAGTCGAGCGAAGTGTCATTTTACCAGTCAGCTTCAAGCACACATCGTGTCGATTAATAAACCAAGACAGCAAATTGAATGTGCTTGAGTACTTGTGCTAAGGCTGTGGAGCCTTTATCAAATACCGTGACCTGGTCGACAGCATCCCTCGTCAATACAGAAGATATTGACGTAAAAGCAGAATCAACTGAAGAAGCTACACGTGAGAGAAGAGACCGACATTTTATGCACTTTAAGCAAGTTGTCGCTTAATAACCTGATTGAGTTCTATGATTGCAATCTGGTGAAATGTTTTAATCTTGGAGTCATTGACTGGAGTTAACAGGAGAGCTGTTTTGTCTCCTCTCGAGACGATCAGGAAACCTGAACGTTACTCATGATTCAACATGGTTGATCGTGTAGGTGTGGCAACTATCTTAAAACTAGTGGCGCAGTGGATATGCGGACTAACTCAGGAGAGCATGGCCAAAGTTAAATCACGGTCATGATAAGGATACACACTACTGATGAACTCTGTTAAGCGGGAAACTTGATTCGAGCGCATCTTCTCGAAATGGACCAGCAGAAGGTTCAACGCGACTGCTAAATCAGTATCCAGTTATTTGTTTTGTTCAATTTAAATCGAAATCTAAGATGAACTGAATATTTTATGGAGTGTCGGTTTCAAAAATGCACATCCGATTTGTAACTAGGTAGGCCACCTTTTCCACTGATGTGATGCATCCTATTGGAGGATGTAAAGGAACACGTGTTATGAACCTCACTAAATTGAAATAATACGAAAACAATAAGAAAAAGGCTGTAAATACATTACGAGTGTTTTCTTTCATTAAGGGTACCACCGACATACTTCATATGAAAAAGACCCATCAGCCTACTCAACAAGAACCCTACGGGTGTCCCAGCAAAGAAGCTCAATGGAATTCTCGTTGGTCGACTAAGGGGAGTGATATGGCCGCATGTCTTGGTGGTTTGACAAACGGGAAACCGCAGACAATGGATTCTAATGAAGTCAAAAATGAAACTGCTAATCGGTCTACTGCTCTTCGAATGAGATCGGCCAAGGTACGCGGTTCTGATGCAGAACAATGGCAAATTCGAAGCTATCAAGGAAGTATGGCACTTTCCGGTGAGATTTGTGTTGGTTTGTTGACAGTCAAATCTGATGAGAAATATACTCATCTCCGTTTGAACAAACTGTTCTTGCAATCTGAGGATGTGAAGTACATTTTGTTCTGTTACTTAATCAGTGATGTTTGAAATGCATCTTTTGAAAGCGCCAATGAGTAGATACACAGATAGTCAGGATGGTGATACATACACTAATTAACTTGTTCGGTTTGAGTGCTGAGAATTGTGTTATTTAGTTATCACCAATATCTTCATGTGAGGGAACATCTGTCGTGCCCGTTGTCTGAACAAAGGACCAACGACCGAACTGTTGAGTTTAATTTCTTTCATTGGTTAAACTTGAAGAATAATACTAATCGTGAATTGAAGAAATAACTACTCTGTCTTATCTCGGGGAAAACAGGCAATCTGAGCACTACTTGTACACAAATGTGACGGCACGCTTGCTTATGGCGGTTTATTCTTGCTTGATTTGATCTCGGTGGAGCAGTAGTCTAGTGGACTAGTGACCAACTTTAACGAGAATAAAACCCTAGTACGTTTTTCTGTCAGAACAGACTGGTTGAATTAACAATAGGGATGCGACAGGTGCAATCATTTGTGAGTGATGTTCAAGTTGTACTAATCGTCTTGTTTTAAAACAACCTAAGCGCCACCAATATGTTTGCAAAATAATTACCTCGTTCTGCTGATAATATATCAACATATTACATCTCGTTTATCCACAAAGTCCGTTTCTTCCGCGCTACGCAACACAGAAAATGTGGATCTTTTTTGTGAGCTGTTTTTACTACCTAAGGATTAGTTGCCGGTCAGTAATGGAGGGGATAAAACTGAATTTGAACCAAACCTAAAACCACTTTGTGTTAGTAGTGATCATGTTGTGCAAAAGTTTGTGTGATTTTACGATCTCACAGTGTGACTCAGTAAGATATGTGTGTTTGATGACCTACACTGTTTCGTCACAGTCAAGTGTGGCAAACTCACACAGTCATCAGCACTGCCACTCTTCGCCAGTAAACTCGGATGCATTCAACATATGTGATCTTGTCTTTTTGTAGTTGTAGAAGTCTGACAAAAATGACCGAAATCATCTGTCCCTTATAATTGACATGTTATGAGTTCTGTGTGGATATGGAGAGGTTTTACACTAAATGTCTTCCTTCCGAAGCGAACTAAATGAGTACGTCTCACTGGTTGAATAATGCCTCTTTATTGTGACTTCAGTCGTGTTGTTGAGATTACACATCTCAAGTATTCTGGAAGTGGTCATGAGAGTTTACAACTGAGCTCAAGAAAGAAAGGTAAATAATTCAGTACATCGAATGCAATAACGAAGATGGTACTGACATTCAGCACGCCGTGATCCAGCATAATACGATCAGAAAGCCGGAATGCTCCGTGAAAACAAGATGATTTGAGGCTTTCCTTATCTGTTCCAAATAGAACGGTGAGTGCATATTGGCTGAACAGGATGCACTGTGTAATTAGAGTGGAGCAACACCTGTGTACATCGGCAAGCAAATTATTATAAGCTAACGCGATTACATTTGTTGGTTGAATTTAATCTGAAAAACCGACAGAAATGGGCTGAATACTGCTTTACCAAAGTCGTCCTCTGGCCATTAACCTCAGCAAACGTATGCTGTAGAAAACCCCGTTGGTCTGTTGTGGAGCCAGATGGTGAGTATAAGCCGACCAGCTTAGTACGTGCAATTCGCCAAAGAAATTCCACATGTCTGTAGCATTCGACACGTATTTTGTTAATGTCTTGCTGAAAACCACCTACTATTGGTACGTGTGGCATAACACGAGGCGAGCGTTCGCCCAGGAATTAAAATTTTCTATGCTATTGGGTGTATGCGGTTCACTCACGTACGTAGCTGTGAGCGCATCGCATAAATATCAGTGATCGCACTTCGCTGGCTTCGCACCAGAATAAACCAATTTTCTTGAGAAGTTTATACATTGTCCCTCACTCCATTGGGACTTTCAATAACAAACTTATGATTTCTCACAGATGTAGCAAGTTTGCACTGCGATATCCATGAAACCCTAGGCTCTGCAATCTGTTAAGTACATAACATTTGAAACGTTGTATCCCCTTGAGCCATCTGAGCAGGATAGTCAGAGGATAATTATGATTTAGATTCATCTCACACAATTCCGTCAGTCGTAAACATGTGACGAGCATGAACACAAAACCAAACAAGACTTAAATGAAACGGTTAAAAAGTATAAATCGGACTGGATTGTGAGTAGTACCCATGATAATCGAAGATTGACAGTCATTGGGTTTTATGCACATAGAACTGGTCATCAATGACTGATCAGCAAGGCATCGACATACTTGAGAATTTGTGGTTTATGAGCATTCATCAGGACTTTAAACGAAAATGCGATATTGACGCTTTTACCTATGGTCGATAAGTACTTCGCGATAGACGGTTTCCAGTAACTGAAACAAGCTTTCCCCGAAATGAACTTGAAAAGACAAGCTAGTAGTGGTATATTGCACGATCTTTGTTCGAACTGATTTCGCTGCATCTTATCAAGTACATACTGCAGAAACGAAAATTACAAAATATACATGAAATTGTGACTTACGGAGAGCGTTCGGTCCAGGTATAAGGAAAAGAATAAATTAACTAGCACTACCAAGGTAGTGCTAATTTAATGAAGTTCCTTTTGCACACACAATGGCGGCTCCAGGCGTTTAATAGCAATTGCCTCGGTAAAGTGAAGCAAACGTTCATTAAATTAGCACTACCTTGGTAGTGCTAGTTAATTTATTCTTTTCCTTATACCTGGACCGAACGCTCTCCGTAAGTCACAATTTCATGTATATTTTGTAATTTTCGTTTCTGCAGTATGTACTTGATAAGATGCAGCGAAATCAGTTCGAACAAAGATCGTGCAATATACCACTACTGGCTTTTTTTTCCAAGGTTTCCAGTAAGACAAAAGTGCTGTCTAACTGGCAAACACCCGGAAGCTCTTCAACAACTGAAGAACGGTAAAAATATTATAAATCTAAAAGCAGATAAAGGAACCGGTGTTGTTATAATGAACTGATAAGAGAACATGAACAAGGTGGAAGAAATTTTCGCGGATTCTAGCTCACTCAGGCTTGCGAACAAACCGGACAGTGTGCTGTTAGTGAAGAAGCAGATAAACCGTGAGTTCCAGATACTTTTTATTGCATAGATTTATCAACGACAAACAGTATCACACTTTAAAACATGTAGTTCCCAAAACTCTACAACTGTATAGTTGCCTTAAAACTCACAAACCGGTCCATTTCAGCAATGAACGATTCTCCCTTCTATGATTTATCAAAGTGGCTGTTTAACATTGTAAAAATTCTTTGCCGAAAACTAGTTGTGCATTCTTTGAAAGATACTTCCGAACTCATACAGCGCATTGAAAATCTGGATATTGCCATCGGCTCGATGTGAATGCTTTATTCACAAATGTACCATTAAACGAAAGGATTGATCTTCTAGTTGATTTGCTTTTATCCAGCTCCATTTATTTCCCAGTTCCTGTTAACCGTTTGACACGTTTACTTTTACTCTGCACGGAAAATGTGAGATTATTTTGGGGGGTAACTGCTTTCAACGGATAGATGTCGTAACCATGGGGAGCCCACTTGGTCCTTTTCTAGCTAATGTGTTTAGGGCTAAAGTTGAACAGAATATTTCCAGTCGTGAACTAGCTGGAGCTGTACAAACAGTATGTCAACGATATGTTCTTGATTGTACGAAACGAGGAATAAGTAGAAAGAACAATTCAAGCTTTTAACTCAGTTCACCAAAGTCTCTCAAAAACGGTCGAGTACGAAAGTGAGAACACTTTACCCTTCTTGGACATCCTGGTTAGACACCATTCAGACGGATGTAATGGATGTTCAGTGTACCGTAAGTCAACAGGAACGGGACAGTACTTGAATTGCGTAGATTCTGCCCCTTTTGCGCACAAAAGATCACTAGTACATACAGTGTTTTACACAGCCTCAAGGATACGCCCCAGGATAGAATACGGGCTGAGCAGACAGCGTTACATAAAACGTTTCGTGCTAATAGTTCGGCGGAAATGGAATAAACTGAATCCCGTGGAGAAATGCAACTGTGAAAGTACCTAAAAATGCTGTCTACATCAAACTCTCCTTCAAAGCTAATAATTTGACGAACACCTTTGGAAAAAATATTAGTACCGCGTTGAACCGTGTGTATAATGCAACAAAGCTTGTCCTGCTCTCAAAAACGACTAGGTTACCTTTGCCTCCGGTCAAGAGCAAAGCCTTATATTTTCTACAAATCAATGTATCTATCCGTTTTCCTGCAGCTGCGGAAACACATACAGTGGCAAAAACGAGAGATTGCTTGAAACCAAGGTCAAGAGGCACATCCCAAAGTGGTTGGGATTGGCACCAACTCACCTGTAAATGAGTGACACTCAGCGAGGACGGAACGCCGTTTCATACACTACATGACGATTATCGACCATAGGTAAAAAGCGTCAATATCGCATTTTCGTTTAAGGTCTTGATGAATGCCCATAAATCACAAAATCCCAAGTTTGTCGATGCCTTGTTGATCAACAAGTGATGGTCAGTTCTAAGCGCATAAAACCCACTGACTGTCAATCTTCGATTATCACGAGTACTACTCACGATTCAGTCTGATTTATACTTTTTAAACGTTTGATTTAAGTCTTGTTGCTTTGTGTTCATGCTAGTCACATATTTACGACTGACGGAATTGTGCGAAATGAATCTGCATCATAAGTTGTCTTCCGACTACTCTACACATTTGTTTATGTTCGCATCCTTTGGTAATCAAACCAGAATCAGTCGTGTAACATTCTCCTCGGCGGAAATGCTGAGCACAAACGTGTTTTTATCGCCTATGATTAACTTTTGGTAACTGACTTCACTCACTACACTCTGCTCGCGTGTTACAGAACTGGCGGAACGGATCCATCAGACTCTGGTAGTATATGTTATTTTTAACATTCGAAAGACTCGAAAATTCTGCATGTCGTGTTCAAGAGTCAACCTGTCATGGCTACTTGGGTGGATTAACAACGAAATCACGACCAATTTCGCGAAGTTTCTTTGTAATTTGAGAGGACTGAACCGCTTTCATTAATTTCGAATCGAACATCACTCGCATTCAATCACAGTATTCGCATACTGATAGCCTTTCTAGCCAGCCTGTTTCGAAAAGAAGCACTAGACTCCACTTTCGCTCTTGTCAGTAGTGCATATCCTTTCGATGGCCAGGAGCAGAACTCCAACCACACCTTCAGGAAAAACGGTGTTGATTACTACGCCTCTGACCTCACCGTTATCACGACCGAATTATCATACGTGATCTCTCAACCAACTTCGCCTCTCAGTAATGATCAGTTTGTCTGATCGGTTCGATAGGAGTCACAGTGATCTTACGGTTAACTCTAATGGATACCCCGTGATACGGATTTCCTAGGCAGGTCGAAATCCTCGTTCCCATTAAACCTGCTGAGAGATATTTATGATTACTGATTAGTAGTCAAGGGTTTAGTAAATTTCAAGTTGCACATCACTCGTGTCTGATCGCAGCTTTCCCATTCAGATCGATTTTTCAGTCAGCTCTATTTACATCTTATGTAAGGTCACTGGTTGTGACGCCAGGTGGTTAGATCCTAACGTTGCTGAAGTACCTATAAAATACTGGATGGTCTTACTGTTGGGCTATGGGCGTATGTAGCTCTCTCCTAGACGGAGAAAACAGATGTATGCCTTTAAACTCGGCCAATTTTGGCTTAGTGTTTTTTAAAACTAACTTCACAACAACATCACATCCATTTCTACAGTTCACTGTTTGTGAGGTAATACAAACACTACGTACACTAAACGACACTCACAAGATGACAAAATGGACCTTTTACATTATAGAAACCTGGCTTACCTTCATTATGTTGAAGACAAAATATTGATGTTTCACAATTTCCGAGCATCACGAACATCGGTGGACGCACCTTTCTGTTCTGCTGAGTAATTTGGAATGTGGTTTGCAGCCTCAAACTGCAAAGTACTTTTGTAAGGTTGCTATGATTAGGTAGACTTAATGTTAGATAATTACATTATCGAGATTGTTGACCGGTTTGTTTACTTGGGAAGCTGAATCAACGGTAACGGAGGTATAAGGAAGAGAACTGAGGCCCTTATTCCCAAGGTTATGACGGTAATCGGTTTCTTAGGACATCTCTGGTGGGGAGGCACCTTGCGAAGCCTAACAGGCTACTCACAGCAGACTTCAGGTTATTGACTATCGATGTCTGCTTCCAATCGTTCGCACCGGGTGGCAGCAACGAGTAGGCAACGAAGAGGTTGGGAAGAGGATATTTGTAATTGATTGCGGAGCAAATTCCCTAGTTCATTCTTTGCATTCACACAGACTTAGACAATCAGGCGATGTGTGAAATGAGGCCGTCTAATCGTCTGTCGCACCGAGGCAGTGGTCGACAGGCGTAGAACGCACGGTTGATAGATGATCAACTTAAGTCAAGAAATTAAGTTCTGCACCAATCGGTTGGTCACTGTGGATCAATTCATCTCCCTCGTGACTGACGGAGACGGTGGCTGGAGACGTTAGATGAGACGGCGGCTTGTCGGGCTCATTCGCGTGAATGCTGTCGTTGTTTGGTCGAGTTGTCTATTGAATGAGCTTACTTAATAATGCCGGGTAGTGGAAGCTGTAAGGGAACTGTCTTGTTGATGACGCCTTACTTTCATTTATAGTTTAGTCGTTTTTTTCGAGAGGTATGGGCACCTGTATACTGAGTGTTTGAATATAGACTTAGCTATTTTGGTAGTTGGGTTCCTTCCCCTCTGGTTTCTCTTTCCAACCAGTGCTTGGATTTTTCTTCATGGTTGCGTGGTAGTTTAGCACCGATGAGAACCACTGATTTATTGTCGTTTGTCATGATAATGATTATGACATGCCCCAAATGTGTATATAATTAATGTGCGTTTGGCAATAAGAAATCAACTTTCAGGGTTAACAAAAGTGAGGAGTTTGCACAAATCAGACAGATCTTTCCAACCTGTTTCGCGCATCTTACTCGACCTTAACATACACTCGCATCTAAAAGTTTAGATTATTCCAAGAGCTAAGGTGGGTGCTCCACGTAAATTTTGCTCAATGCATAAGTGAACTTTGGTCATTGTAGTTATGTGACGGTTAGCTAACTAGTAACCACTGCTCGATTTGCGCGAAGGAGGAAGTGCAATGCTCGTTCTCCACTCGAAAACCCTACGATCATACTTACTCCATAAGAAATGACGAAATAGATATCTAAAAAATGAGTCGACTGCAAAATTGACAATGAATCCCCACAGAACGTCCGGTTTATTATACGTTACATATTTACAGCCATCACAATGTCATCCTTGTATTTGACTTCACACCGATTTACAGCCGCAAACAAGCCGAAGTCAAAAAATTGTACTCGACCGGAGGCACAGGAATTTCAGACGAAATCCACAAGTGGTTCTCAGCTGCTAAACTGTCTTCGAATAACGGAATCCAGTCGTGAAGGTATGCCCGATGATCCGCAATACAACCCGGTGTTCCCTTCTCGGTTGCGGTCAGAAGAGGCTGAACTGGCTATGCAACGCAATCGAGGTCAAATGGAGCAGTACTTGGGAAAACAAGTAGACTCTGTGACTCAGCCTTGCGGCAGGAAGATTCATGTAAGTAAGTTGTTTACAAAAATGTTTACGCTAGAACAGTGTCCGAGGTGAGTTCGGATCAGGTTGGTAGTGAAGAACTTAAAACGATGTCAGTTTGATGATGTGTGGTCAAAACTACGGTCGCAAGCCCATTATTGTCTGCAAGGCCATTGTTGTTGATCTTGTTTTTGACCGTTGGTGTAGATGATCACTATAATTTACATGGCAAGCACCATCTCCGCATTTCTCTCAGCAGGCCACCTAACGAACTTTTCGTCCGTAAATGAACTAACATATGGCCACCTTGTGAATTAGTACAATCGACTATTGATGTATTTAACAGTGGAAGGTGTTATAGAAACTATTTTAGCATACAAAGCAAATTATTTGGTCAGTTTTGCGCATTTTTTAAATAATTTGGTTATCAGTCGCTTAACATGAGAGATTTCAGTCACACCTGCCAGCGGAGCCCGTAGTAACGCACACGCGATCAGCTCACTTGGTGTAAGCAAACTGAGATGAAGATGACCGATTAACTAGACCGGAAGCTCATATAAATCTTATGCATAGGTTGACCTGATATTTGACCTTGGGTAGACTGTTGGTCAAAGCATTCTAAAGCCTACCGTTGCTCTGCAATCTGATTTCATACATAGTCTCAGGTAGGATGGGTTAGTAAATAAAACCATATGCCTTAGCTATTAGGTAGACACTTGTGCAGCGATGGTGGAAGTTGACAAGTTGATGCCGTTCATGCGTTGTAAAGCGACAAACGATCTTACGTAGCAGTCAGAATAGCTGCAACAATTTAGATGAACTTGAAAAGACAGGTCCGTAGTGGTTGGTTAGTTTTCGCTGTTAAACGAGTTTTATACGCAGCTAAAGTAGCGCACAGTTTTGACACCACCAAAATGCAAATGCCCACTATCAAGGACCGCCTACCTCTCCCCCTCATGTCGTATTGCGTGTACCACTATTCTTGTGGGTGTAGTTCCACCTACAGTGGAGTGACGGAGAGGCAGCTGCAAGTCAGGATGGCAGGGCATTTGCCTAAGTAGGTATGTGTGTGTGTAACCGTGGCAGCCAGCCCGATGGAATACGTGCTAGTGAGGCAAAAGGTCATTCACACAAGACACCGGCTTCGTCAACTGCGCGTCATGTGCTTGAGATCAATCACGAGACCGTCGACATTCTCAGTCATTTTCACGCACCAGAATAAACGCTTACTTCCCTTTGCTGAGGCAATTGCTGTTAAACGATTGAAGCCGCCATTGTGCGTGCAGAAAGAACTGTTTATTAAATTAGCACTATCTTGATAGTGTTGGTGGACTTATTCTTCTTTTCCTCATACCTGGACAGAACATTCTCCATAAGTTACAATTTTATGCATATTTTGTAATCTTCATTTCTCCAGTATGTCGGAACCAGCTCAATTTTCTGGAAATACTCTGCTCAATGGTAGTGAGAGATTTGACGCCTACAATCAGACATAATTTAGACGGTTAAATTTGGCATGATTGAGATCTGTAGGACTCCTAGGTGAAATGATGTCGTCCACAAAAGTAACATCAAACATACTACTTGGAGAGGGTATCACTGCAATTTCTACGAATCTCTGAGTCATTCTTACAGGTTTATACTCAGTAACGCGAGTGAAGGAGATAAACCGGATGCTCCTGACGAACTGTAATTGAGGTAACCAACATTCCGGAGAGTTGTTCCTCTGCATTCTAAAAATGCATCTGAAACACATCTGAACGAACCATTAGAATTCCCTCGTGTAGTAAATATCTCCAGTACATATCTCAGAGCACAAGTGAGTTCAAAGCTAAATCAAAACTACAATATGCTGCGACTGTTGACTTGGTTTAGAAGAGGTTATATTATCACTATTATGTCCGCGAGCGGATCAGGAGGATGTCTGTTTCTATCTCAAATGTTCCTATCGGTTCTAAGAAGACACCGCAAGTTGATGCAAGTAAATAATTTTTAACCACTGGAGGCGACGAAAGACCGTGACAGCTATCGTGTGATGCGTTAATTCGAGGTTTTGCACTAGAGTAGAAATGACAGATCGTGCGAATAAGGAGAGCTCAAACAAAATATGTAACAATGAGATAATCGTGTTTTACCCATTGACATACGGTTGGTACCACGTCAGCCACCTTTTTCGCTACATAATGTAGCGAAAAGGCGTCCGATAAAGCACAGTCTTTACCGTCCAACGCGCTCGCGTTTGAGTCAGAATTCCAGTCCACAACACCCGGGTTTCCACTTACGCGTCGTGTGCACCTCTGCGCGGTTTATCTGTGTGATCGGCGCCTTCTATCCCGGGGGTTTTCCGCCTGCCAATCTTCGTCCGTTGGTCCGATTACATTGAGCGATAGCTCGTCCGGTCGCTCGTGTTGTCCACCGTTCATCCACTTTAGGTTTTGACCGTACTCCAGGACCGTGTCGAGATGATCCTCTGAGTGTTGGAACAATCGCACCTCCGATTTGGTTGTCCATCCTATTTTGCCTGACGTGTCTCGCCCGTTGGTTCGAGCCCTTCAAGCGGTGACTCATCCGGTCGCCCGCGCCGTCCACGATCCGCTGTCTGTGGGTTTTTGAACATACCTTCCCCTGCGTTGAGGTATTACGTCGTCGAGAGTTGGAATACTCGCACCTGCTGCCTGATAGTCCCCTACAATAATACGTAGTTTGAGGGCACAGCAACAAGAACTAAGTCTATCAGGTTTTCTCTGAGTTAACTCATACGAAGGTTCTCATCTAGTTCGTGAGAATGACAGTTGTGAACCGGACTTGGCTTCTGTGTTTAACGATAAAGCTCATTATAACAACAAACATGAAAACAGTAACGTGGGTGAGTGATAAAAGTGACTGTTAGAGATGCCGAACTGCTTGTTTGATAACAGTGATGCAATCAATGTCCCAAATTGTGCGGTTAGTCCTCTGTTAGACAAGGGCGGTCGAATATCCGGGCGAAATTCTGTTCAACACAAAGATCAAAGTTACGTAGTCACAATTTCCATTATCTTCATTTCGTAACCACCCACGCTACTATTTCCATATTTATTGTGTTGTAATTAGCCTGGTGGTCAATCCAGTTGGAAAATCCGGTGATGAAGGTGGATTAGCATAAGGTGACCGTTGCATTCAACGGTAAGGAAGACGAAAGCTACGCTGAGAAGTTAGTGTGTGTATAGATCATTAGAGTATTACTACTGGGATACTAGACGAAAGAAGAATGGGATTTGTGATACAGAAGACAAATTAATACAGTTGAAATGGGGTTAGGGAACAGAGAATCTAATACAGCATGTTTGAAAACGATAGAAAATTCAATAGTTTAGAACATCTCGTTGGCAGTTGGTAGCTTTGTTCATTGGTACTGTTGCCCTT
The DNA here is from genome assembly GCA_013368495.1 of Paragonimus heterotremus. NCBI lineage: Eukaryota > Metazoa > Platyhelminthes > Trematoda > Plagiorchiida > Troglotrematidae > Paragonimus > Paragonimus heterotremus. Next base: position 58,616 of record LUCH01003809.1, read on the forward strand.
CTAATCCAGCGTGGCCCTCAGACACTAAAATTTGGAGTGTTTAAACCAAGCAAAATGTGAATAGTTAAATCAATCTGAAAGTGTTAAACGTAGATCGACAGACATCAGTACTTTACTCCAATCACTGATCACCTTAAATCGACAACAGTGAAAAAGACAATAAATCAGATGAGTTTTCCAATTGCTAACTGATTCCGACGGAGCTTGACAGCTGAATGTTAGTCTTGATCTACTGAATTATTTAGTCCATCCTGTCTTCAACAAAGATCACCCTATACAACCGTATATCGATTCTATTTCCTACACATTTGATATTTCAAATTTTGAGAATCCCTCGAATTAATCACTGCTGTACAGGTTGAAACCCTCGTCGTATTATCTCGACATTTTCTAAATCAGCTGCGGCGTCCGTGATTAAGATGTAATACTCAAGTTCATTTTAAGATTGCTCCTGAATTTTCTTGTGGTCTGTCCAATATAGGTTTGTAAATAGCCTTTGCATTTAAGTGTATATACCTAACTACTAACCCTCACAGCAGGCGTTGCAGCCTTCTGTACTGCATTCTGAGAGGGATTTTCTGTGATATTTGTCCATTGATTTGATCATTGATTTTCTTCTGATCTTCCACATCTGTACGCGCATTTGAGACCATGTGAAAGGTGGACCTCGCAATGCTCACGCAAACCTGTTGCACGACAGTGGCCTTCAATAAATGATGATCATATGTTTCTGTGATTTCATACAGATCTGAGATTTCTAGCTATCCACTATTCAGTGCTGATATCACTTGCCATATATTTGTAGAATTAATTCAATTTGGGTAACTCAAACATGGATACAGTTGCATTGGTTGTATGCTATGACGCTATCACATTTTGTTAGCTCATGAAATCGCGCTAACGCCTTCTCTTCAAAATTTTCCTTGAAAATAGCTGATAATCTCTTGGATGGTTCTTGTTATTGAGTACAATTTTCACTTGTATACACTTTAGTACCTACCCAAACGTACAGATATCCGGACCACTATGTACTCGGTCACTTATTTAATCCTCCCTCCTGAGGACAATGTCTCGTTTTGTTGTTTCTGATGTTGTTACTCTGGGCACGTTGTTGTATAGTCACTTACTGTCAAGATCTACGAAAAGTTCGCTGTATTTATCGGAAATTAATATAATTTCCTTAGAAAAATGACGATGGCTGAAGGAATACTTTCAGTTGCCTAACAAACCAACACAACTTGGAGGGCAATTCCGATAGGTAAATGAGATTCATGTTTGTTGACAATCCGTTGGTCTGTATGGATAAGATTGATATCGTATACCAACAGTACTATTTTCTGTGCCCTCAATTATCTATTACTAGATACAGATGTTTGCTCACTCACTGTGGTTCTCTGTTTTGGCCAGACGAACATTTTTGTTTTCCCTTTTCTATCGTTTTTCTTGTGAACTGTGGTTTATTTTGGCTTTCTAGTCTGCCTTAGTCAGTATGGCCTTGGAGCTTGCTTCATTCATCTTCATGTTGATGAGGGCTTCATCCCATCTTAAAGTTTTCAAAGCCGCCTATTCTTTAGGCACTTAATTAAGGATTCTATTTTGCTGAGACTTGGAAACACCGACCTGTTGTAAACGAATATTCCTTGAATTCTGTATTGTTGGATCCCACAGAACAGATCATATACGTATATTGTTGATCTATAATTAATTGTCTTACTCTGAGCCAGTTTTTATAAACACACTTTGTGTATTGGCTAGATAGAATACTGAATTAAGTGTGCGGCTATCAATCTACGATTGCAGTAAACGGCTTGTACCTTAGCGAGTAGCCAAAAAGATGTCGAATTTAAATTTATATCTGCTCTCAGTAAACTGTATTCGACGTTATTGGCTTTAAGTGGTTACTTTTCCGGGTGACAACATAGTTCATGTAATTTACACAGTGTTTGGTAGTCAAGTAAGCCTTTTGAGTTGAAAGCAGAACAGACAATTTTCTATGATGAATGGAATTGAGATGATATTATCTGGAAACACCATTTGTGGAATACAGGTTTTTTTAGTACTGATAAAAATGAAAACACAAAATAGATAAGAGGAGACTAAACGGGGAGTCATAAAACCAACATAACCCTTCGGAGTAACCAAACCGGTTTGGTGGAATAGACAGAAAATGAAGTGAATATAAGAAGCAGTAATTACAGCTCAAATCACGATAAATCACCAGTTGATTGTGCACTCATAAACCGGAATTCAGCCGATGTATTGAGATTGCCTTCATGTGCTTCGGAACAGAGTTCTCAAGTTCACTGTTTTTTCGATCTACTAAAGGTATGTGCCGCACGGGTAACACAACTAACCTTCAAATTCATGTGTCACTTCCGTATACGTTGCCCGATATGCTATCTGTAGTGAGTACAGTTTTCCACATCTACCGAAGCAACCGAGTCTGTATGTATCTTTGGAAATGATAACGGAACTGATGTGTCCTTCATAGGTGCGGTTGGGATGTGTACCGTTTCTTTCGCAATAAATTATTGAACAATATTGTATGCACGTTTGATTTCTGAATCCGGAAAATGCTCGATTAGAGTTACGCTGCTTTCATCTTCAAACGGTGGGGTAAGAACAAATTTGCTGTTAAGAACAGTGAGAGTAACTTGTACAAATTTAGGGGTCGTATATTTCGAATCAATGCAACTTGATATCTATTTTTTCAAACAGTGAGGTACGCCTTTTTCTAACTGATGCTCGATCGCACTGCTTCGTACCGAATCCACATTTACAAACAGTTGGCCTAAATTCCATAGAACAGATGTTGCTCTGCTCATATGGGCCGACGACACAAATGCTTAAACAGTCAACCCCCAGCATTTTATCAACAGGACGCTGCAGGTATGAACCAGTAATGTGTGCAGATCAAGGAAATTTTGCCAAGTCGCACATAAGTTCTAGTTTCTTACGATAGGGCTATGACAGTTACTCGAATCAAACGCCATGAGGTTGATAAATCCAAATAGAATTTATTGTATCATGAGCACACATTACCAGATTGTACGTAGCATTATATATAATTATGTTCTCTTTTAATAGCCTCGCGCGATTCGCTCAGATGAAGGATACGAAACAGTTCTGAAATCGACCGGTGCGAATACCAAAGAATTACTGACTCATGACGCACTGCCCCTTGAACGAATTCGGAGCGGCTTTGCAAGACTGACGGACGAAGCTCGTGAAATGGCTCAACGCACCCAACAAGGGCTTATCGGAAATCTGCTGGGAGGCAAAGATCAGTCCAATGTTCCGTTGATCGGTGTTGAGGCACCTGCGCCGCAAAGATTGCATTATGAAGCCGTTGAATACGCTATGAGAAACCGAGGAGGTGAAATGCGATCTCTAATTGAACAAAGCCAGTGACTTCGTTTATCGCCTCGTTTTTGTTGATATCTAACAGAATGAAAATAAGCCGGTGTTCCTATTAAAGTTTATTTCACTTACACATTGGAATTTATCCTTAGACAGGTATACGAATGTTGAACGTGATCAAAAGGGATATAACTACACTTATTCTCATAACACAAAGACTTGAGGAATTTTGTACTAATTTTATTCTCACGAATAAAGTGAAAAAGGATTGTTCACATCCAGTTTTGAAAAGCTTTGCTTACTGTGTATGACTGTATGTTTTGCACAGCAGTACTAAAAAACTAACGTATGCTACTGCAATCAAGGTTTACTTCCATCGGAACTGGTGAGACAGTATCTGTATCGGTTCACGTCTAATCGTTGAGTTACGCGTAGCCCAAAAAAACGGATCCCCAAAATGAGAACAA
>LUCH01003810.1:45783-56249 GCA_013368495.1 Paragonimus heterotremus
CTGTGTATCGCGCGCTGAATTGAGCCATCATTGCGCTGACGTAAACGCACATCCAAAAAGCCCAATTGGTCATTCATTTCTGTCTCCAGCGTAAATTTCAAATTTCGGTGTGCAGAGTTAAATGTGGCTACGATGTCAGTCGGATTTACACTATTATCAAGGACACAGAAGATGTCGTCAGCGTACCCCTTATAAAAGTTGCATTGACCCACTACTAAGCTCAGTTGTTCGTTTTCCAACTTCGCCATGAAAATATCGGCAAACAGTGGTCCCAACGGAGATCCCATTGCGACACCGTCTTTTTGTCGATAAACTGATTCATTGAAATTAAACTGTACGTTGTATGTGCACAGATAAAGTAACTGCTTGAGTTCGATCGACGGTATCCGAATATCCATGTCACCATGCTCGATATAATCACACAGGTAATCTATCGTCTCCTCTTACGATAGGAGCACATTTTACAAGTAATCTGCGCCCATAGGTTCATTGACGTGGATGCGGGATACTTCTGTAGCCCAGACGAAAGAAAGCAACTGGTATGAACATCCCTACCAGGAACCTTCGATTCGGAAGAAACCTTACACGAACGGCAGCGGAGAGAAGCACGGAGTTCGTAGTCCATAGGAGATCGGTGGCCAGCAGTGGTTCGGTTAATACGCCCTTTAGATAGAGCTAATCCATCGAGGATGCCCAAAGCCTGTAAGAGGTTGTGACAGGAGCTGCGCAGCGATTTGAAGATTCATCAGAGAACTCGGATCCGCTGCAGTAGATCTGTCCAACTATGGAGTCCAAAACCAACAAGACTACTGCGACCTTTACTTCATATTGTCGGAGCCGGTGAACAAGTTGGTTCATACGCCCTTCGAATGGGGTCCAGGTACATTCAAGACAAACCTCGCGTGCCGTGTCCGTTAAAGCCAGTGATCCCCAATGTGATTCATACGCCTTCCTCGGGATTTGTCCATGGTTGTTCGAGACCGGAAATGTCTGTAAGCCATGCAGACAGCATACAAGATGGACGGCATGCTGTCCGGGAATCCAAGTGCTCCGGTTGGAACATCTGAAATCATTTTGTGGTGGGGTACCATGCGCCTTTTCGTAGTATTGTCAAAAGGCGTATGTGGTATTTTACTGGAGACTCGGCTGACAACTGTGAATACACCACACTGGTAGTACTACCACCCATTGTCTGCCACTGCTTATTCGTCGGGAGAACCTCACTTATTTCGCAATTAGCTCCTCTCGTGGAAACCGTTCTCTAGCCAGCAGTCTGGAGAAGCGCCCGGCGGTGTTGAGTTAGCCCACCTGTTTACCCGAGTACCGACAGAACCATCTGGGATGTTGTGTAATGATTAAGGACCTCAAAATAATGGACCAGTGGAAGCAAAGACGTATGTGTGATGCACAGACAACAAAGTTGAGGATGGTACAAATCCCGCTCGCTTACTGCAATTATATAAACGAAGCTGGAACTTCTAGCAAGAGAATCGCACGGTGGAATCGTTGTCTTAAGCGCGCCATGATTAAACGGCCGTTAAAAAATCATTCTAAGAAAAAAAGACAACCAGATTCAAGAACCAAGTAGCGTAAACAGTGTAGTGGTAAGCCATGACCAACACAGAACCACAACGCCGTAAAAAACGTTTGTTCTAATAAAAGCACAACAGAACGAACACTGGTTAGTCATACCGTGATGGGTTCGGACAAACGCCAAGGGCGATTTCCACTCCTCGGTTTATGGGTTTGATCTTTGAAAATGGTCACTTCATCCACCTTCTTGTCGAACTCGAACGAGTCCAGCTCATCATCAGACTCACTTTCGAGAGGCTTCAATTGATCGGCTGGTGTCTCGTCAACATTTTCCGTCTGTTGCGTTGAAGTAACAACGTGAGACGGAAGCGCTAATTTGTCTAACGTCTGGCTGGAACATGTTGTGAATTGAGAAGTGACTGGAACCTGAGACCCATCAGTGAACTGTGAAAAGTTCAGCCTGTTCGACTTGAGAGGTGCACTGCCAACAATGCGCAGCCCACGGGTCTCCGTGTACTCTTGAGACTAGTGAGCAAAGGAAGGAAGAGTAATTTAACAAAAATGAGTGACTATTTGGGTAGGTACACATACGTGAAACGGGTACAATCTGATTTCATTAAAAAGAGGACAGTTTTGATAAAACCTCTACAAAAATTGTAAGCCACTTTACCAATGATGATTGCTTCGATAACAAAGGTTGCCCGGTTACAGTGCACTGGAACCATTCTATGAACTACAGACATTTCGGACAATTCTTTTATGACTACTTTCACTTATAGTTCTGTTGTTTGTTTGTAACGTATGAAGCAACTTGAGTTTGCAAGTGTGAACATAGATACTGAGTGTTCTCTGTTAAATAGGTCAGACTGCTTCGTGTTACCTTGTTCGATAGTTTAATTTTTTCTTCTTCGGCAGTTAAGCCTCGATGTGGGTCACCGGTGCGTTGATAACAGTAAAAACTATGTAAAAAAATAAACTAGGAAACGCAAAACTGTTGAGGAGACAGTCGAATGATAATGGTGTAACACGCACGAGTGTTTTTTGGGACCTCGCGACGAACCAACCCTCGCTTTAAACGAAACATTGCTTCTCCCGTCGTCTCCGTGAACGCTTATTACCTTATAAACTCTGTAGTGTTCGAGTGGGGAATGTAGCTTGATATTACACTGGCATCGTTTACTTCTCTACTGAGCTGTTTTATTGGACCGTTTTATCCATCATTAAGACCTCTCCAGTTGTCATTCACGTAGATTGGTAGCGCAGGCCAAGCACACACACACATACGGGTATACACATCTATACACAAATTTCTAAGTATTGATGTTCTTTCGCAAAAATGATGAAAAGTTTTCAAACTGAGCGCCGAACTCGTGGACAACCGAACAATTGAATCATAAGCCCGACCCATCAACGTCAACAACTCAAATGGGACAGTGCTTATGCAAACGGTTCATAAAAATGAAGAGATACCTTATAAATGGAGCATAGTAGCAGTCATTCCGAGTTATATGGAGGGTCCTTAGTCTAAATGACGACTACGGAAACATGTCTTGTCCCAATTAGATAGAACTTGCACACTGAATAAAAATCACATCGGTTTTCAGGGAGGACGCCCGTGAGCATTCCAGCTCGGTTGTGGCTAAATTGATGGCACTTTTACTCAATGAACAAGTAAAGAAATATTAACATTTTCGAAAGCGAAAACATCACGATAAGTCGTGGTGCTTTCTGAAGATGTTTCTTTGATGGGGAAGCCCTCTAGAAAAATGTGATCCCACAGGTGTCGTGATATGGTCAATCGGGAGAAATGATAATCTGGGAGTGTTTCACTACTTTGAGCTTTGTCCGAATAAGCGATTATTGGACATCTTGATGGTAACAACATAAGGAATCCAAGAATATAGAAGTAACTGCTAATACTATACGGACGGCACAATCTTAAACGGTTATTTTCCAGAAGATGCTTAAATTATTATATTTAAATTGAATATTCGGAGATATCCGTCGCTATACATTTTACACATTCAAAGAGAGCTGTCAAACTGAGACACTCCCATTCATGTTATATTCGTTTGGCTAGGTAGCGTCATCTCACCAACTTAGAAAACTACTAAGACAGCAGCAAAAACACCGACAGCACGAGCTGCCGTCGCCAAGGTAAGCAATAATTAGTGTCAGGAAGACATCACTGGGTCTTTAAGAAAGAGTTATGATACACGAGTATGATTCAACCTACTAAACAAATCCGGAGGCTTAGCCCGTCTTCCAATAAGAATGTGTGTTCTGTATGTGACCATGATTGCCTTTTCGTCAACTGGTTAGTGTAAAGGTTGGACAGTAACGATCATTTACTACCGCGTAGTTCCAGAACCCCGGCTGAACGATGAATTAGTTAACCAATTAAACTGTGGTACGCCACGTCTACCACAATTCATGGGTTTCACTTAGGTCAAGGGCTGAGAAGAAACTTATTTGGTCAGAAAACAACATCGATCGTTGAATACAAGCATCCAGTGCTGTTTATTAGGTTGAGTAAACAGTGTACACTTCATATCTGTTAGCTACAGTTTTTCACAGAATAACATGCTACAGTAAACAACTTGTATGTATTTGAAAAAGTACCAGCCTTTATGATTCATACTAATATTTGGAACAGTAAGTTCTCTCAGCGCAATTCACCAATAACAAAAAAAGTATATATATATATATATATATATATATATATATGAGGCAAATATCGCAATCTGCCCTGGCTAACATATAGCCTGCGGCACAATCATGTTTGATAGTTTCAACCTGGGATGATGCTAAGTTTTAATGACAATCGCCCCCTGCTGAAATGTTGTCTCTCACGTAACCCATCAGTTCACCTTCGGTAGCGATGATGTCCATATCGGTCGAACAGGACGATGCCTAAGACATAGAATGACCGAACGCATACCCAAATAGTTGGTGAGTGCAATGAGACAACAGACAATTACAACACAGAGTGAAAATCGGAACACAAACTTGTTCATTGCACATAATATTATGGAAACGAGTGACGTTATGAACCAGGTAAACCCGTTCGACTTGTTATTATGTGGTGGGGACCTCTGGAATGCCCGCGTTCTCCGAAACAACCGTGATTAACACCTGTTGTCTGTCCCCATGCATTCATAAACTGCTGACTACGACAGTTTGTTTGCCCCTTAACTGGTAGCGCTCATCTAATGCGAAGTCGGTTCACGAAGGCATCTATTGGGGTCGCTATCCACAAGTCGTAAACGCCCGAACATTTATGTTCAAGAATGGAGAGAACAGGCAAATTGTTACCACCGTGTGAAGTGTCATTCGTTATTGATGAACAAATCCTATCATTTTTTCCACGAAACACCCCCCCCTCATCATTGTAACGAACAGCTGCATGAGTCATAGTACGAAAGAACCAAATACAATACCGGTCACATGCGTGTGTATCTGCTTCCTCGAGTTGGAAAGCGAAGCTGTTGAAACCTGTATTAGAACCCTTACAGCTGTCACGCTTTTTCACCGTTTATGAAGACGAACATGAGCGTCGATAAGTAGCAAAAAATAAAAAAACCCTAAAGGACTATAGTTACTTTCTATCCTTGTTGTCGAGCTTGTGGCGGCGCAGTGGTGAGGAACTGCAACAACCTGCTAGTTAACTGCTACAGTAGTATCCAGCTAACAAGTGATCATGCATATCAAACGGCAGCGAAATCCTTGAGAAGTAAAAGATGGAAGCACATAAATACACAGACTTTCTGCTGAATAATTATCTACGAGTCAGACCGTCCGAATTTTACCAGTCGAGAGTAAATCAGATACTACGGTTATACGGTGTAATCAGAGGCAATGGCTGAGGCATACAACAGAAACAAAATAAATCTGAAGGTTTACAATTTTAAATACGAACACAGCCTCGCAACCAAAGAGGTGGTCATTTTTAGGGCAGTTTGCTTCGAGGCATTCTGATACTGTGAAGTGGTATTGTGAATGCCAAGACGGCTATCACCTATTCAGTAATTCCTACAAATAACTAAAAGTAAAACCACTGATTCGCCAAAAGGATTAACGACCGATATAATCGCAAGCAAACATAACCCACGGTATCAAAACTACATAGAACCATGTAATTTCTGTGGGGGCTTCACGAAACAGTGTCCGGCGTCATTAAACCAGGATGTGCGAACGCCAGATGCAGCCAACCGATCAGCCGAAGTGAAAAAGATGAAATGGAATGTCAGATAAGATTGGATATCACACAGGACCACTCCTGGAAATCCAAGTACGTGTTATGCACTATACGACCAACATTTAAAACTACTTGCTTGTGTGATTCCTTCGTATATGCCAGTGGCAGTACCACATTCTAGGCAAATTAGCTGCCCCGTAGCCTCATCTTCCGTTAGTTGAGTGCCTTCACAATTGGGGCATATTGGTTTCATTCTCCAACAAGTAACCGCTAAAACACAAGAAAAATGCTACATTAATGCACAGATTGATGTGGATTGCTATAATCTGTATAGCGGTTGTTTAACTGAGTTATCCTTATTGTTACCTCCAGTAACGTTCTCTCGCTCAGCTGGAAGTACAGCTCAGGCACCTGTAGGTGCAGTGGATGCCGTGCGGCATTTGAATCACACACACACGCCTCACTGTCGTTGCACTTAAGCTAACCAACAACTGTTTTTCGTTCTGTAGCAAGGGTCCTAGTGTATCTGTGTGCGTGTGAAATAAAACCTTTAAGTTGAGGATTTCGTTTTGTGTTGAACTGTGGAATTAAGGACAACTTGCGTTAAGTATTTAAAGTGACGAACTGAATTTCCTTACGAAATGCATGGCTCCAGGCGGATTCTACTCCCACTGATGTTTCCAAAAACAGGTGTTGAACCTTTGACAACTTTCTCGCACCTGTTGAATATTCGAGGCCGGACAAACTGCAAAACTTTCATTAGTTACAGCGTTAATTCTGTCTACAAGTTTATCACTGGGCATACAGCCTCCGATCCGCAGTCGCTATATTGGACACAGTATATTACCGTCCGAGACCCACTCTTCATCTGCAAGCAAGAAACGAGATAGGCTCTCAAACAATTCCTACAGAAATTCACACACCTCATTAGGTAATGTAAGTTCTTCGATGTAATACAACAGATCAGAATCAAAAAGATGCAACTTGAGATGCTTTTATCAGATGACTACGGTCTAACGGAATTCGCCATAGGTTTCTAAAACAAAAATCACTGGACCTTCAGGTTACATTTGAACAAGTCAGTCATTTAAAATTAGCTGGAAAGTAACTGTTCACTACTAGACAGTATTGGAACGTCATTATATACTGTCAAAAAACTTTCAGTATCATCTGATGTAAGTTGGGATACATCCATTGCGCGCAGCGATTAAAAGAATCAGATAGCAGTGCCTTATCCGTTGCGCCTTCGGGTCAGACAAGCCTCTCACTGTCAAGTGAGTCAGACTACTAGCTATAGGTAGAATCCCCCAAGAAAATCTTTTCTCCTGTCAAGCACTCCAAGAGGAGAAGTCCTTCAAGCTAACATTCCTCGGCAGTATAAACGGCAGGGAAGTATCAAAAGTTACTGTTGCCCTAACAGACCAGTCCACTATTTTTCATCTCTCTTCATCTGTTGCTAATTTACCTTTTCGAGCCAAGAAGACTAGCAAAAATGAGTGCTTCTAAAGTAGGTATTCTTCGACAAATAGGTCAGCAGACTGCTGAGGCGAGCACATTCTCGAGTTTGGGACAAAGTGCGTGCCGTGTCTCTGAAATGCACCTTTACGATACCAGAGTTGTTCTCTACTTGAATTCGCCCTTGAGTAATGCCATAGATCAGCGTTTCTCTCTCAGGGTCTTTGGAGAAGATGAAACCGGATCTCGCGGTCAGACGGAAGAGGGGATTGCACTGAGCTGAGTAGAGCATACACTACTGGATCCCAGTGGGTAGTCATTTGTGTGCCGTCAAGCTTAACACTTCAGTCAAAACTGGTCGACACAGACGAGAAGGACGTTCATTTGTCATGCCTGCATATGTTCTAACAAACAACAGTTCAGATGTTGTCAAGTGCGCGATCTATGATATCCCTTCATATTCTGCAACAAACTAGGCAACCGGACATGGTGTATGGTGATATGAACGCACAACTAACTTCAAAGGAGAAGCGGTTAGGTGGTATGGTTGGTATTCGTGTGCGATGCACTGACAATGGCGACCGGCCTTTATCATTATGCAGATTTTACAGACTCCATGTATCAAGCGCCGCATGTCAGCAGAGAAGGCAATAACACGTCACGTGGAGACCACCATTTGCAATTCGACCATGCAGTCGAATCGACTATATCATCTTCAGCCATCGGTGGTGTCATTCTATTAAAGAATGTCGGTCATTTGAAAGTAACAACCTCGATTCATATAATGCCGTTGTTCATGTCTCATTCGTTTCACCGTTTACTCAAAGATCATCTGTCCACAAACATAAAGTAATCAGTTGAAAACTGAACAACGAGAGTGCTAACCAAACAGTACTGACGAGTAAACTGTCCAAGCTACGTCACAAGAGTTACTCAGACGAGCATTTGGTAAAAATCTCAACAGCTAAGCAAACCTTTTGCGATGGAGTATATTCCAAAGGAACACCGCAGAGGTGGATATCTCTGAATCAATAGAACTTATGCACGAAAGTCGACTGACCCCTCTGGCGACAAAGATACTCATGCACCGAAACAGACTTTAAACAGTGCACAAGGACCGTGAGGCCTACTTCCTTAAACACGTCAAAGAGACGGGTAAGACATTTTTACCAGAGAATAACCGGGTGCTGTTTCCGCTAATTTGAGACTGCAGTGACTGTCAACAAGGTGTTAGTGAGGTTATATGTGAACAAGAAGGCTTATGAATGTACAGCTTGCTGCGGCGACTTGATAGATAAGTCGAGCACTTTGAGGAACAGTTCAACTAGCCTGAGCCAACTCATTCAGTTGTAGGTTATGAGACTGTGCAGTCAGTTAGGATATTCCAGACGATGCTCCGTTAAAAAGCGAAGTGGGTCTGGAACTAAAAATACTGGATCTGAAAATTCTTTATCTAGTACTTACCAAAGATGTTGGCGAGCGACTATAGTCTGAACTGACCACACTCTTCCGTCCCATATGGGGAACTGAAGAGGTGTTTCATGACTAGTGCTTATCAACGGTAATTCGAATTTTCAAAAGGTGCCAGGACACGATGTAACAGCCATAGAGGCGTTAGCCTTGTCTACATCGCATTTAAGATACTCACAGGTCCCAAAATAAGGCGACTCCCAAAACATAAAGAGAACGAGATACGAGAATAGGCAGGCAGCATGTGTATTGACCATAGTCCTTGAGATATACAATGGGACACTGATACTCCGTTTTTAGATCAACGGTTGTGATATTTTCAAACCCAAAGGCTGTTGTTGATTCGGTTGCCCGACATGTTCCCCGGGGTAGTCTCTATCGCAGAGAGGTTTCTGTGAAGTATGTTAATTTATTGGAGTCTCTATATGCCCGTTTTAAGTGCAGATTGCGCATTTACGGACAGCTACTTCGAGTGCCCTCCACATCAAGTGGTGTTCAGTAGGGATGCAAGATCTCCTACTTTTTTTCCAAATCTGTAATGGACAACGTTTTGGGAGGAATCGCTTAGGTTCCGAGGATTTCCGAGTGAGGCTTCTAAAAGATGTTAAGCTCACTGACATTGAGCATAGGCATTGCTTTACTCAGCTTTTCTACACAAAATATGCAGATCATGCTGAACTGTAGGTAGGCCGCTGGATAACGTCAACCGTCTCACCAGCCTGAGCAGTTTAATTTCGTCGGCTTGTAATATTGCTGACGAGGTGTCCAGGAGGAAAGCGGAGGCACGCAGTGTATTCGCCAACTTCTGTCGCCTGTGGCGCCGCATGCGCCCATTTGTCAATTGAAGGATGAGTCTATAACGTGTGTGCGCAGTGAGTTTTGCTCTCTGAGTCAGAGGCCTGGCCCATTCATGTGGAAGACATCTCGAATTCTGGGATTCGACTACGTTGCCTCTCTTAACTAGCCAATCATAGCGGCCGAATGTGTGAACAATACGACAGTCCGTCGGTGCATATTTGGGAATTGTGCAAGTTCGCGACATATAACCGAGGCAGTAAAAATGTACAGCCTTCGTCGTTTGAATTACATAATCCGTATATCGACGGAGCGTTTGCTGCACGGCGCACTGTTCAGTGTGCCTGCTGATGGTTGAATGAAAGTACAGGGTGGCCGAACGATGACGTGATCGCGACAAATGAAAATCTTGACTGTCCCGTTGATCAAAGTTGGTAAGTGCCGCCTCATCATCATCATAGACAGTAATACATCAGTGGTTCACACTGATGATTAACTGCCACACAACCATGAAGAAGAATAAAAAGCAAACCCTGTATAGGAAGAGAGAAGAAAAGAAAGGGAAAGGGGAGGGGACCTAATCACTAAAGATAGCTACATCTATATTCAAACATACAACATCAAGGCGCCTACATCTTGCAAACAAACAACCGAACTGTAAGTGAAAGTAAGGCGTCATCAGCAAAACAGCTTCCTTACGGCTTTCACTGCCCCGCCCTCTTAAATGCACTCTCTTCACAGACAACACGGACAAACAACGACAACATTCACGCCACTGAGCTCGGTTAGCCGCCATCCCACCTAACGTCTCAAGCCACTGACTCTGTGAGTAGCGAGGGCTCCAGACCGGGAGACGAACCCGATCTACACTGACCAACCCCTTCGTGAACGATTTCATTTGTCTACGCCAGGTCATCATCTGTCTACCTCTCACCTTGCACCAGTCGGCTGCAGCGTCGGCAAAGAGTGTTCGCTGTAGCAAACGACTTGTTGGCATCTTTAGTGCATGACCTAA
>LUCH01003811.1:0-27746 GCA_013368495.1 Paragonimus heterotremus
AAACTCATTAAATAACTTCAGTATTTCACTTCCAAATTCAATTATTTTGAATATGTGAAAGTTTTGTTTTTAAGATATGTCCGACAGATTCGATTGAACTCATTTGCGAGCTTTGTAGTTTTAGTGCAAGAATGTTGGATGCAAAATTTTGAATCCTTATGGCGGATTGCTCTGGAGAGTTATCTTGTCGAGAAACCGGTTAATTAATTGTTAACATACAGAGTGGTCATCACAGTGCATTTCAAATCATAGAACGAAATATCTTTTTATTCACAGGTTAAAATGTCTTGATGTTATGATAGTTTATACAAAGTAGCCTCAAGTCTTTATTCTTAGTTCACTGAACATGATTGCTGAGGTAACAGAAGATAATGCTGATTTATTGCTTATGTAAGGATGAGGCGTCCAATAAAGCACGATCTCTACTGTCCAACTCACTGGTCGCCATACTACTCACGCGGTCGCGCTTATGATTCAAAATTCCAGTCCACAACACCTCCCACCTCGACTTCCGCTCACACGTCGTATGCAATTTTGCCCGGTTTATGGGTGTGATTGACGCATTATATCGGGGGGTTTTCGCTTGCCGTTCCCCGTCCGTTGGTCCGATCTCATTGGACGATGGCTCGTCCGGTCACTCGTGTTGACCGTATTCTAAGACCGTGTCGTGATATTCGTCTGAGTGTTGGAGTAATCACACCCCCGATCTGATTGTCCCTCCTACTTTGCTTGCCATGCCTCTCATGCTGGTCTGATCCAGTTGAGTGACGACTCATCCGGTCGCCCACGCCGTCCCTGATCGGCTCGCTGTGGGCTTTTGGACGTATCTCCCCCACGTCGAGGTATTCCGTCGAGTGATCGAATACTCACACCTCCGGTCTAATAATCCACCACATTTATACTTTCACCTTATGAAAAGGACTCCGGTGGATCTAGTAGCTGAAATTTGTTGTCCTGAGTCCAAGTAATATCTTCTGGTTAGTTTTTATACTCACAAGAATGTTAGGAGAGCTTGCATATTTTCTAGTGAACTTTCCCGTAAACCTGTAAGATTCATATGGTTTCTTCTTGTTTCCACTAAAACTGTCTTCCTAGTGCATAAGAGCAGGTGAACTGCAATACCAAGTGTTCTCAACAGAGCGCAAATTGTTCCAGTAATCACTTGTTAGATTCACAAAAGACTGTTTATAGCACTACCTACTGGTTTCATTCCTTTATTTTTGAACTATTTATCCATGTGTCCCGTTTTTTGTTGAACGTAATACCAGCCTCATTGTCTGAAATAAATTCTTGTCATACCATTTTACAACGTAATTTTATATGCTTGACATTAATTTGGTAGTTACTCTGCATCACACCTTTCAGCGAGTATTCTCATTATTTTGAGCTTTGAGTCGTACCTCTGGGTGCAATGAAATGGATTGAACTTAATCACGACAACTGCCCAAGAAGATGATTACAAACGTGTAGAGAAGACGAGGAACGATGAAGGGAAATAAATAACTTGAAAAGTAATGGAGTTTCATGAAAAAGAAAAAAGGGCTAAAGAACTTTCACATAATAACTAATCACTGACTACGACATACTACCACATCAGAAAGTGTTTCCAACCGGTGAGGCAGATAGTCACGAACTTTTCAACCAGGTAGATAGCATCTACCAATTTTTTTCTACGAGACGATCAAAGATTTCATGGACCATGTTTACCTCATCCTCTAGCCAGCGGCAGCCGTGCGGAACAATACAGGGTGTGGCATCGCTACGTTCTCCACTAGAGTACATGAGCTTACCAACGAAGATTGCATTTTCACAGTCTCAATTGTCAGTCGCGCATCTGCACATTTACCCAATAGACGAGCTGACAGAGTGTCAAGTTGCTCACACGGTCAGCACATTTGATGCCGGCTACCTGGTGGAGACAATAGCCGTAGAATACCAAGAATCCTGACGCATCTTTCGCCCTAATCGGCCAGGACTCTGAACCATAGAGCAAAACAGACTGCACATACCACGCTTTTGGCCCATAACTCTCTATGACCGACTGCGTGTTTGCTTGAACTCAACAGGTCGAATTAGCTTGAATGAGAACTGGTCGGGTGACCATTGTTCAGAATTGAAAGGCTAGCACTTTACTGAACATCAGCACTTTGAAGAAAATATATTAGTAGAGATCCAAGTTACACAGACCATAATTGTATGTCTCGGATGAAATTTTGCTATTTTACACTCAACCACTGAACTGAAAACTGTTTTCTAATCTTAATTAACGAGTAAGGACAACGGATTTCACACAACTATTGATTTTTCAAATTTCTCATCATTTATGCGTTTATCAAGAGGACAATGATGTAATTATAGAAGAACTCTCACAACAGTTGCCGAGTCAGACTAAAAGCATGAGTTACTGTGTGCATGCAAATCAATAGAAGACGTCAACAATTTCCATGCGGAGAAATCGGGTTATATTGTCAGCGACAAGGTATACGATCATTTCAGTCTGTTCCAACGTTATCGTGGATGATTTCTGGTCGGAATGAGATTCAGTTAATGTTTTGGAGTGCTGAAGTGGTGTGACAACAGCACATTGTACTTATCCTTCGTATAAGAACGTCACATGTGGTGGTAATAAGAATTTTTAAATATTTGTATGCATAATTAAATTTCTATAAAGGCCTTCTAACAAATTCGGCTTATCGCTTCCTGAAAGCCTGATTTTAGGGTTGCGGAACGTGATTGCTGCGACCTTGATACGAAGCAAATTAAGAAGATCGTATAAATTGTCTGTGGAATCTCTATCCTTTAATGCAATCTGGTCCAGTACAATAGGTTTGATTTATAAGGTTTGTGATCAGTCAGGTATAGGTAGATCTCTTTTTCTGATGACCGATTTCTAAAGTAAACGTTTACAATATTTTCAAACATAAGACGAACAAGGCTAAGTAACAAACAAGACCATGTGCGGATTGGGTAACATTTGGATGTTCGTCTTTAAAGGGGAGCATTTACGAACCCATACACCGGGATGACGAATAGATAGAAATGGCTCATTAAACTTAACAGAACAGCAAAGCATTAAACATCAACTTGATTTTAAAGTGGTTCACCTCAAAATGCTTCATTATATTTGTAAACTTACATTTTTCACTTCTGGCCGTGCGTTGTAATCAGCAAAGGGCTTTGTTGCGTCTGACTTTATCTAAAATTCAACGTGGATAATCGGTATAAGTATACACTAATAGACAGTAGTTAGAATTGCACGTTGGCTCTCAGTATAGTTAACCAGAAGCACTAAAAGTTTACTACTCTTCTTTGGCTATCTAAGTCTAATAACGATAATCTTCGGAGGACTCAACAAATCTACATACGTTACAAAAAGTTGAAACAACCGAGCCTACAAGTTTCACATGGTTTTTTCTATGACCAAAATACTGTTCAGACCTGAACGTAATCATCATTTGGCTAGACATACAGTACATTTCCCACTAAAATCAGAATGTAGGTGTCAGGCACATTGAAGTGTATTAATGCATTCACATAATTTTAGTTATAACGGTACATTTTGCACCTTGATGTGTGACGCAATATTTGCCTCATATTTTGTTTTTCACATCTTTGGATTTATGTTCACTAGTTTTCATTTTGATAGATTGGCTGAAGTTCATTGTCCTCTGCTGCCATCATTTCACTGTGTATATTATACAGGCGTTTGGTTTGAACAGCTTTGTCCAACGCAGAGTTTAGTCTCACATAAATCATGGTGAATCCTGAATATCTTGCGATTGCCTATTTAAAAAGTGTTTTAATTACTAATCACGGTAATATAACAAACTGGAGATCAGTAGTAACATGATTGAATACTTTCGGTTCGTGGACTTTCAGACGGTTGCAGCTTTGGTGGATTTACACTGCATATTTTGGCTAACTACCGTAAATTAATTAAGAACAAAAGACTGGTGTAAGGTAATGCAGATGGATCACATATTTGAATCATAGTATCAACTAACATACTTTTACAAAGAGTTGTATACTGATCCTTATCAATCAACAGACTGGTATAGGGAATTGTTTATTAAACAGGCCAGTCAACGAGTGATCCACCTGAGAAAAATGCGGATTCAAGTCAGATTTGAACCACTGGCAGGAACCAATGGTCTCTACACTGGAAGTGATGTATCTGAGGAAACGTAATGAAGATCGGCACGTCTTTTTTAGTATACTGCATGTCGTCGAAAAAATTGTGATTTTTCGGACACCATCTTACAGTCTGATACTCAGGGATCTTACTTGTGCGAACCTAAACAATTAACTCGATCCGTTGTAATATTAGGAATCACGACAGTAGAATTTTGGAATGTCTATCTATACTCTATATCTTACGACGAATCTACTCTATTCTTATACTCGATAATCATTCATGTTGATCTAGTGTTCTCTTACACTTCCAAGTACATTTTGGTTACACATAAATCATTTGACAGCTTCTATAAAGATCAGTTCCTATTCACTGAGTATCTGTGCCCACTTCATTTATGTTGGTCACAAATGTAAAAGACTAGCAAACTTCACAGGGGGGCAGTTCAACACAACTTGTGTCAACATTTTCGTACACATCACTTGCCGACTGTAACTCGGATAATCGTGAGTCAGGTTGCTGCCGAAAATTCTAGAGTTTACTGTCACATTTTTGAGTATCGTTTTAGTCATAGTAGTTAAGCCTACCCTCGACATCGCCTGGACTAGAGCTTTGGCCACGCTTTTCATGAGGTAACCATGTATACCACTAAGCAATTGACCTCACATTAGGCACGACTAGAAAATCTATGGGAATGCGACAGCTGCGATCAATTGTGGGTGATGTTCAATTTATATGAAAACAAAAACGCCCTACTACTCATCATTAGTAGTTAATCCTTAATCTGGTCCAAAAGAAAGTCGGCGAAATAGACCACCTTGTTGTTCAAATGTTCAGTAATCATTAATCTACTCTCCATCTGAATAAAGATGTAAGTGTATCTGATGCGCTTGGGCATAATGCTTCTGACCAATCCAGTGAATGAGAAAACTGCAACAAGATAGACATGTTGCTTGCTCAATTATAATTTGAATCTTTGAGTGCGCTTTGTTTCTTTAGACTCTGGGATTAGCTTATATCTTTGTTTGGTAAAGTGGATAGTTTGCTTCAGATGCTCATTCGTGTCACACCGGCTTTTAGAGCTTTAAACAGAGCTTTTGTCTTGTGCAGCTAACGCACCTTGTAGTCTACATCGACAATATAAAACAATTAGTCCATGTATTGTTTTGATTTGTACGCTCTGAACACACACCATTTATATTTTAAATCAGTCTCTTTTGAAAGGAATCACTACGCTTCAGTTTCATTCTGTATGAGGCTCGTCCACAATACATGTCCTTGCCTCGACCGGACCTTGGGCTTAGTTTTGGGTTCACGTATGTTATTCGTGTTGTCCACGGAATCATTGACCTCACACTCGGCATAGGCAAATTATCCTATCGGAGGGCAGCGGCATTTGTCTGTGATCAACATTCGTATCGTCCAATCACCTTCGTAACAACCACAATAACTCTGTCAAGATTCTTCGTCAAATTGAAAGCACAGAAACCATTAAAACTGCTGATCACCGTTTCACTCATTGGTCAGTATTTATAAATTCCTTTGATAAAGCTGACCGCAATTCAGATTTGACCGTAGCTTTCGTAATTAATCTCAGCGATGTTCACTGGTGAATGCGGCAGAATGATCACGTGAGATAATTCGGTTGTTTAATGTTAGGCCATTGGCACAATAATCAAAACGGTTGCCTCATTGGAATACAGTTCAACTTCTCTCACAACAAAGACCAGACGCAACAAGAATGATATTTACGTTGACTACTTTTTTATATAGGTCGACAGTCAGATTTACGTATATGGATGTGAACAAAGCGACTAGCTGTGCGGAGTGTTCAAGACAAATGTATAATCCTGCAACATAAGAAGACATCGAAAACATGTGACAAACTGTTTACTTTTGTCTACATGTTGTGCAACCATCATAAATTTGCCGAAAACGATACTGAGCGTCTTAGACAGACCTCAACCGTACAAAAGTGATTACGCTAATTCTATTGTTGCCTTCCCTTTTCATACAGGAGTTTGTGTATAGCTTACGAGTCAACATACATCCACCGTAATTCAAAATACGTTTTGACTGATCTCCCTTTTTGTACACTTTTCTTGCAGGTCACTGAATCTAGCTGAGTCTTAGTAGAATAAGGCATGCCGGGGACCAACACACATGCTGTGTACACTTATGGGAATGATAATTCATAAGTTTTTCTCTTGAAAACACAGTGTCATGGCCTCTGAGATTCAAAATGGGTGTGGGAGTTACTTATCTACAAGCTACAGTCTTCTTTCCCAAAGATCCAAATGCATTCAACGTGTCTGGTGCTGATGGGAACCAGCTAGGAAGTAATGTTTGTCCACCACTTCGCTGCTGGGGCAAGATGTTTTTCTTAATAGCACCGAAAGAGAAACTACCAAGCCACTCATGGAATAGACTAGGCTAGTGGAATTAAGTCGATTCTTATTGAACCATGAACATGTAATTTATGACTAAGTATCAACTCACCCAAATTTTCACACATCGAACCACTCACAAGCCTCTTCACATTCTATGAGAACGAACAACTGAAGGTCCATTTTTTAACTTACATAGGAAGAGCTACCTCCAGTATTTACGCTTACACATTCTGTGTTGTATCATATAACCCTCTGCGTTGTTTTCCACATCGACCATGAAGCTAAAACTCATCTGTAACATGAAACGTTTCTAGTGGGTGGTAGTGGGCACATTGGTGGAGTATGAAACGATCCACTTATGAAGAAGCCGGATCTTGGCTAGATTTGAACCGGTGATATGAACCGGATGTCTTTACTTCATACTTGTCCACAGTGTATCCATAATGTTTGTAGCTTATTACCCCTTCGAACACACAGGTCTTCCTTCAAGACAGTCAGTTGGCCACTTTTAATCTCTTGCATACTCATAATCGAAAGATGTTACTTGTATGCATATCAGTCAAAGAGCAAACGGTACAATAGTTCTCATACAGTCAGTGGATTGTGTATTTCAGCCTATCAATACCGAATAATTCAGAGTGAAATGTTGCCGGAACAATTCAGTCTCTCCGCAGCGCATTGGTATTTATGAGACTTTACACCGGATGAGGTATCGTTATAAACGTTTGCCTATCTGATGAGTTGTTAGTGTGGAGTTACGTAAAAATGCTGTCCCATCTCGAGTACTGCTCATTCAAGGCTACTCTCTGCTGGTACGACACTGGTACCTATTCGTATGCAAATAACTGTACGAGCAGGCATTAGTAGCCTTTGACAAAAACACATTTATCACCGACAGTGCAAAGATGCAATGTTAAACCTACATGTCCTTTGTATGACCAATTGAATAGTCCTTGAGGAGTGTTAAGTCGTCAAGAGCGTAAATCAATTGAACGTAATTTTGTTTAAACACAGATATCTCACTAACGTGATAATGCTCTGATGAGCTCAAGCTCACATATACTGGATAGTAGATGCTGACTTCAGTTTTATATGTTTCAGCTGTGTAAAACTTTTGTGACGTCGACAACGTTACATTTATCAGACATCTCTTCAACAATTGAATTTAACGATCGGCTATGGTAGAGAGTCGAAAGAAGTCAATCTTTTCTCAAAAAGGTTGGATTGGTCTTTTTGAAGAAAAAACAAACAAATGTAAATAGTTTGCATCTCACCATGTCTTCCAGATAAGGCATCAGTACGTTTCCAAAATGTTCACTGGCTTCGAACGGAAGTTGAGCAGGCATATTATCAATCGAGCACATGAGAATACCGTCACCAATAATCCTTGGATAGTTCAATCGCGTAATACAGAGGAATCCATTGACAAGAGAAAAAGCACGGATTAGGAATTCGTTTCCATGAATAATTCCATCAGACATGATACGAAGTAAAAATTGGATTGATATATCAAACAAATATGAAGTCTTTTCAAGAAGTTTGGTTCAAATTTTGTTACTTAGTAAACGCCCTCCAAAACAGAAACTCACCCTTTTGTGTTCTGTTCAGTTTTTGGATTATAAATCAAGAAAGGTTCATCCATTGTGGTACACTCGTCTGTGAATTCCACAGAACCACCAGGATCGGCAGAAATATCACATATCGCCAATAGTCTGTGTGGTAGCGTTGGACAGGCTATGAGAAAAAGGTGTGCGATGAGAGTAAACGTTGGTGCCACGGTCGGTAGTTGACACATACGTGTAGAATCTAAGGAATTCTCATCAAACTAAACTTACTACGGATTGATAGTCGATACAAAACCAAAATGTAGACGGTTCGTAGCTGTTTTCGAAAAGATCCATTTGTGAAAAATCTGGTCTCCGGCTGGATTAGAACCAGTGACAAAAACACCATGTCCAACCGCGGCAAGCTCTCTACCAGCTGAGCTAGGAAGCTATTTTGGAACCTCAGAAATTTTAAATTTGGGCCTAGTTACCCACCCAAACAACTGTGTCATATGGAATCCACCAAAGTAACTAGGTTCAGATGTGAAACTTCTGAGCTTCTGGCATAGTTTCTTAGTTCAGCTGGTAGAGCGCTTGCCGCGTTTGGGCATGGTGTTTCTGTCGCTGATTCGAATCCAGCTGGAGTCCAGGATTTTCGCAATTGGGTCTCTTCTAAATTATCAAATCTGTCAAACTACTTATCGGATCTTAGATGGTTGGAGCCTTGAAACTATTCTAACTCGTGAATTGATCATTTGATCCGTTGCTCCTGTGGAATTTGTTTCGCGCATTTAAATCGCGTTACATGTGATAATTGGTTTTAGACGAACGTTCTGAAACGATTTGTTGGTCATGCCTACTGTAAATCCGACGAAATCCAGTTACTCAACATGTTCTTTTTACGGCTGGATGAGGTGCACATTACAATTTCTTATCCGGACCACACAAACAGACCCCAGCGTAAATGAAACTATACTTTAGATTGCTTACGAGAGTTGAAGCCGATCAGAAGTGGTATTGGTTTTATACAAGTGAGAATGGTATGTTGTTCATGAATGCTTAGGTGTAGTTTAATGTATAGATGCATCTTTGCTTCCATACTAATCAAAGTCTGCACATCCGTCCCAAATGAACACATGCATTTCCATTTCAGTAATTGTTCACATTCGGTAGATATAGGTATAGTCCACCCATGATTATCAGTTTGCACTGGGAGCGACGAGGAAGGCAAGAAAAGGTGGTTGTGTTATTTTTACTTCTCATCCCCAAACGGACATTGAAAGTGCAATTGTGTTTGTTTAAGTTCGACAAGCAGAGTTGGTTTTGAAAAAGCCAGAACTGACAATCTTCCGGTCGGGAACCATCTTGATTGTTAACCATATGAACATGGCTTGTGACAGGCATTTACCAGATAACTGTTTGAAACAAGTTTCGAGGTGCCTGAGTTAGAGTTTGGCTATCTATACTAACAGGCTACACAGCAACCACAACGTCTAGTGTAGGAAAGTCTTTTTTCCCGGTTGGTTGCCATTAGGGTGGCGGGTTAGAATCAGTACTTAAATGATTCAAACAAAACAGCTGCATGTATTTTTTGCACGGACAGTTTCTTCTGCTTGGTTTGTTGTTGGTTATGTGCCAGCTGCACACAATTATCGTCACATTTTTTCACCATTTGAAGTAATCAGTTGAATTTGTTTTACGAATGTCGTTTTTAGGTTAACGCGCTTCAAATGGTTAGCAAATCATTGATAAAACCATAGCCATATAAACTAACGGGGTGGCTTGGACAGTTGATCGGTTTTAGCTGGGTGTGACTGGTTTGTGTTTTGGTGGATATTGAGAGCTATACTCACAAAGGTTTGATCTCCAGCAGAAAGGCGCTTCTGATTGTTCCAGTCAGTTTTTATTGGACAATATAAGTAATCGCTCACATCTCCAAGCGATCGCCCACGATTTTACTGGCGTTTAGACTATTTTACAGATCTTTTGCCAGCTTTTCATTTGTTAAGGCTCTCCCGAAAGAATGATTCAAATTAATGTAGAAGTTTTATCACCCGTAAGTAAAGTGGCAGAGTTGATAAGTTAAAAGACATTTATTTGTGAAGAGTCGGAATTTTTGCTGGACTTAAACCAGTGACACAAATGACATGTTCAAATGTTGCATGTGCTCCATCAGCTGATCTTCGAAGCCACTTTGGATCCATTCTAACTTTTCATGTCTACGATACTACTTGTCACAAATAAAAGTTCAGTGCTTAGTAGTGAGGTGGGTGGATTCCAGCCTGAAATGTTTAAGGACGCATCTATGAATAGTCTATGCCCACGATCACTTGATGGATTTCGTATGACAGTGGACTGAATAGATTTGTAACAAGCAATACCTCAGTACTTCGGGCACTCTTAAGCGACAACTCACACTTGTAATTACGGACGTTTCAGTGTTTGTTAGAAAACATTAAAAACATTCGAATATCGTTTGTTTCTAGCCTGCATTTCCATAAAATCTGCATTTACAAATAATCGTCCTCAACTCATAAGCACTCGTCAAACATTTATCTAACCGGTGAAGCAATATCCATAAATGATCAGACATATTTCTCAAAGAACAGAAAATATCGCAGAATATTTGATTGTTTAAACCTGGGTACAAATTCATTTTCCATACTCTCAGCCATTCAACAATACCTTCATCAGTTGGCTGTCCTGAAATACCGGGTCGTATGTTCATAAGGGATTTAACATTTTCTTTGGTCAAAATCCGATCGATTCTTGCATCCCAGTAGGTTCCGTTTATGAGTACAGACATGTAAGGAGCGATCTGTTGAAGGATGGCCAACAAGTAGTCATTAACGGTGTCCAATTAGGACAAGAATGTTCTGGAGATAATTGTTTTTAAATACTTTAGGTTCAGCTGGGCTACCGGTTGAAAAAAACAGTTTCTTATGCATCAGTCTAGGTAAAACGGAAAAAGTTTTGTCGGAACCGTCTTGATAACACCAACGTTTATTGGCATATATACAAGTGTTTTGGAAACAACTTTTTTCCCGATCAGCGAGTGCTTTCAGTACTGAAGTTTGTGGTATTACTTAATTTGTGGCACCTAGCAGAAAAGCGATAAGCAATCTATCTGTAAATTTTGTTACTAACGAGTAGCTGCATGGCGTGTGCTGTATTATCTGAGTCACGAAGTTATGCAGAAAACTGTGAATATCAAATTCGGACCACTGCCGTTACTCGGCTCAAAATGTCGTATGTAATCAGCTAAGTGATCTACTTGGCTTCCAAAAGGGCTAACTCGATTATTTACAATGTGAGTAGAATAGTCAGAAGACACAAATCACGATATTAATTCATTTCGCACACTCTTGTCAGTTGTAACCGTGTGACTAGCATGAAAATGAAACAAAACAAGACTTAAATCAAACGGTCAAAATTATAAATCAGGCTGGATCGTGATTGACACACACAGTCAAACCCACAGTGAACAAAGATTGACAGTCAGTTGTTTTTGTGAGCCTAGAACCGGCTGTTGACGGCTGATCAACAAAGCTTCAATATATTTGAGAATTTGTGGGTTGTGAGTGTTCATCATCACCGTGAGTACCATTCACGATCCAGCCTGATTTATACTTTTGACCGTTTCATTTAAGTCTTGTTTTGTTTTGTTTTCCTGCTAGCCACAAGTTTATGACCATTTACTTAGTGCCTGAATAATCATCCGCTTTTGCTACGATTATTCTGAAACATTTTAATACTTTCGGAAGGTCGTCATAGTAGCGTATTTCGTGTCTCTGCTTGAACAAGTGGTTTCGTTATACACACGGGTCATTAAGGAAAGCGGCTGATTGGATTCAACTGCGCGAAAGCTTCCGTTGTCTACCTGGTTTTTTTCGGAGGTGAGAACAATTAATAAGTCATGACTACAGAAGTAACTAGAAAGCTGGCTCTGTTGTAAATATATTTATTTTCATACCTGCCAGTCAGTTACTTGATTGTAAGCTGAAGACATATTAATACTAATTGTTTTAGGTTGACTATACTTGTTTCATTAATAAATATAAACATAGTAATCATAAAACAGTTGATTTTTGTTAAAAGGTGTGATGAAGTAAGATACCTAATGAGGTTATTAAGCATATGCTTTGAATAGAGTACACGGCAGTGTAGCTGAACAGATAGAAGCATGGTCTGTTTGCTCCAATGGAAACGTCATGTGTGCTACATAAATGTGTTTAGATCCTTCTGAATCACTAATTACACTAAGTTACAATTATTTTTTTTTACAATAATGCGTTTCTGACAAGATTTGTTAGAAACAGTTGTTTCCAGAGAACCTAAAAAAAGTGCTGTACAGCAGTTTAAACTCGGTTGGTCTTCTCGAGAGCTCTTGACAAAAAAAACATATTTGCAGTCATTTACTTACTTTTTCAATGAAGGTCGACTTGTAATTTTGGGGCTCCTTGAAATATTCCGACAAGACGAATGGCTTGCCATCCACATGTTGCATATAATGTGAAACGTTGGCCACGCAAACGTAAATATAATTTTTATCTGTGGGAAAAAAGCACGTTTGTAACCTAATTTGAGTGTAGTTTAATCGGTCGGTGTCCAACGTTAATAATCTCCACTTCAGACAGTTAGGTTGAACTCATTCAACCTGTGGCTGAAATATTAGTGACACCTTGGAGTTTGTGAAAGATGGTATGACTCAAGAAACTGAGTTCTAGATCTTCCGGTTTGGAGTTTTTCAATGATTTTGACGTAATTTTTGCTAGTAATACACAAACAGTTAATTACAATAGCAAACTCGGCTTTCTTCTTCTTGAGGAGAATTTTAGGTGGTTTGATTTTTCCCCGATATTTAGATCACAATCATCCATGGTTCGAAGGACAGTAAACACAGACATTCCATCTTTGATCAGTCTCTGTTATTGACTGTCTGCTTATTACTGATAGGTGGTGAGGGAGTTTGCATGTTATTAGTTGAACGTCACTCACAACTGTTCAGAGGCCTATCATTTTCAAAGAAGCTCAAGACACAACTTTATATTGAAGCTTAGCTTTTGTTAAAGCACGTCAGAAGTGTACATTCTTGCCATGACCTGAATTAAAGCTGCGGTCAAGCTTCCAAACTGTAACCGTATTCAAATCTCAGCAAAAACAGTCATGCACATTTTTGACAGGCTCTAACAAGAAGGACGGTCAAGTACGGCAATTTTTTGAAATAAACTGACTGCAGAATCCATATGGGATGCAAAAACTTTAGCCAATTATAACACTATTTCCGTTTTTACGTCTTGCGAACAAAACAACATTGGCCTTCTCAAAGATGTTTGATGGTACAGCTTTGCATTAAACAGTTTGTTGAAAGTTGGCAGCTTCAGTGAAGTTTTGCCTGGTTTGATCCGATATACCTTTACTTCGGTGGTGTTCTTCCTAATAACAAGGAATCTCTCATTGCAAACTGATTGTACCAAACCCTAGGATAAATTTCAAGATTGACGATAGGGTTCTTTGAGGTAATGATCGCCACAGCTCAATCACCACATCGAAACCAAATACAACACTTGCAAACAGGTTTATGATTTGCACAAAGCGGCAGCAAACAAAGGTTAGTGTGGTGTATTACTTGGAATAAATATGGAACAGAATAAGAATTCTAGGTGTGAGTACAACTCATGAGCAATTCGTGGTAATACTTACAAGCTGAACATTATTCTATTTTATCTCAAACCTCGTATTCAGCCACGTGTTATCCACAAACGAATTTGACTGGGTATTTATACATATTAATTCAATCGTACCTGATGTTAGATAAATGTCACATTGTTCAAAATAGCTGTTTTTAAAGAGAACATATATCAGAGTTCAAATCATGGCTATGACAAATAAGTGCACAGCGGGAAAGCCCTGATAGAAATGAAACTCGAGTCCACCACAATTTTTTGAAAGATACTAACCATACCATCCATCGGGGTTGGAGACCAAATTCTCAGTCATATGTTAGCACTCCAAATCCGTCAGTCTATAATCTCAGCTGAATAACTGTTTACACCGACAGAAATCGGGATTGAGAAAACACAGTTACGTGTACAGCATTCAGTTGGCAAAAGGCCTCAGCCAAGGTTTACTTACATTGACACGAATATTTGGAGCAAACAAGATTACTGTCAAATATGACACTTAGAAGTGACGAGAAAGTAGACGAACGGCGCCCTATCATGTGTATTAATGACACGTTAAAGAGGACTTACAATATATAGAAATCCTCATCAATTTTATGACCTACTACACAATGTGCCGTGCCTTACCCTAACAGTCATCTTAGAGGAAACTCGTATGATTCATACCATCAGTTGAGCAGTCTGACTTGTGGAAAACTTTGTTCTATTTTTGGGAGTTTCCAGCATGGAATAAACCACCACTCCATCGTGACAGCGTCAACAGACATTGAATTGAACAGCAGGCTTGAGAACACTCTAATCAGTCTTCAGGCAACTTAGTCATCAGAATCATTGGGGTAGAGTAAATATAGGCTTGACCTGTTAATGTTCGTCACCCGCCGTTCGACGTATGGCAAAGTACGCTTGTAATACGCGTTTTAGGTAATGACTGTATATCTCTTGCTACCATCTCATTCGACATTTTCTCACTCGCATTTTTGTTATTGCTGGCGTTCTGAGGAAGAAATTTTTACTGCTTCCACTTTTCCTCTAAACTGTCCGAAACATTTTCCATTTCTTTATGTGGATCCTTCGAGGTACATTCTGAGAAATTGATGAAAAGATGCCTGGCTTGATTTTTTTGTTTAGTTTTTCATGACATTGAACTAGGGTACCAGAATGACGGAACCAAGGCTTAGTTCTCAAGGGAAATTAGTGATAACCTGATCACTTTTTAATAGATAAATAGAAGTAGCGATAAGCGTCACTTGTTGAGGGTCCAGCAGAAAACTGAAGTTTGATTGGTAAGCCGAGTCCACTCGTGTACCATAGA
The DNA here is from genome assembly GCA_013368495.1 of Paragonimus heterotremus. Taxonomy (NCBI): domain Eukaryota; kingdom Metazoa; phylum Platyhelminthes; class Trematoda; order Plagiorchiida; family Troglotrematidae; genus Paragonimus; species Paragonimus heterotremus. The sequence goes on from LUCH01003811.1 coordinate 15,063, forward strand.
CGGTTTGTGCATTTTTTATGGGTGTAGATTTGTGATTGAATACTGGTGTGACCATGCTACGGTGAATCAAACGAGGTTGACTGCCTTTGTGGTATATCACTCTATTGTTGAGTTTTTTACCTGGTGATTTAATTTTCGTTCAATGAATATTTACTAACCCCCCTAATAAGCTTTCCGACCAATTAAATTCGTTCTATGCTGCTTTTTCACAAATAACAAGGATGCAAAACCAACAACCTGATCATCAATCGAAAAATACACTAGATTAATTTTTAGTCACTTTAAACGATTACGGGAATAGAATAAGACTTATGATGAGAGAATGCATGTGACTTCAGTGAAGGGTCTATTACGGAATACAGCCCCTTCACAGTGAAATCTTCCACCCACCGTGTAGGTTGTCACGAGGATGTATTGCCGCTACTGAAGAGGTTTGAACGATTCACAGTCGGGCTAGAGGAATCTCAATTTAATTGCAGTTGAGGACAGGCAGTAGATTTTCTCACACACATCAACCGGATTGTAACAAAGAAATGTATGATGCATATGTAAATCCCATTTGCGTTTCAGTATGACAACAACACTGTTGTATGATTCGGCAGCTGTTGCTTAATAAATGATAGTTCCACTAATTGAACTAAATCAGGTCTCAACTATCAATGCCTGTATCTTCTTGTCTACAGTGTTTTACATGTTCAGACAATAGATAGAGAAAATCTAACTCTCAAATGCAAAACGTCTGTGAAATCTTACTCCCACTCCGAGCCACTTCATTTAATTGTTCCGGTCGAATGTATTGAACCGGCAAGCTATCCAGAATCAATTGAGAGCCCTGAGATACATTACCATCGCCATGGACAACGAATATCAGCGGACCGATTGAATCAGGCAGTCGACCTCGAGCGATCTCGTAGCCCGCGAGCCGAAGTGATTGTTGAGCTTGCTGCAAGTTGGTGTAGTTGTGAGCCATGCTGATTTGCTGATTGATTTTTAATGAAAGAAAATAACCAATTTTTCTTTTGACGTTAATTTGATGTAATTCTCAGGGGCGACTGTTAATCAGCAAAGCACAGTTCTTTATCAAATTTGTTTTAAAGTTGACTAGTTTGACTCCTTAGACCTTATTGCGAACCAAGATCTAATAACTAGTTCATCATTAGGCAATCAGCATTGGCAGTTTTGCAAACCTCGGTAGTTCTGTAATAACACATGAATTCTACCTCATTGCTCAAATGACAGTGAACTGTTACTCTGACTGTACACAGAAATCGTAACCATTATATTCTTGGGAAACTTGTGGCAAACGGGACAATCAGTTAGAAAAACACGATCAATCGCAAAGCCGAGTACCTGTGAAGTAATTACAACAGAGAATGGAGAATTTAGAAATGGGAATTGCCAGGCCGGCTGCTGCATATCTCCAACAAAGATAACTATCAGCTGTTTCACTACATCTGCTGGAAGGTAAATTGTTGGCGTTCATATATCAGTCAGCTATAAGCTGGTTCGGAAAAAATATGTAGGCTACCTACAACAGTCTATCCACACCTAAAATATCAGTTCAAACAGGGCTTTCGGTGATCGCAAAGATAAATAGTATACAGTCTGAAGATGTATATATTTTGATATTCTTTCGAAGCGCGCGAGCTAAATACAGCCTTCTTCATCGGTTTTGTGCAACTATGGAAGTTTCACGCAAATGGTTAAAGTGGTGTAACTGTTTAGTCGACTATGATTGAATTAGTCAGTGCTCAAGACAATCATACAGACAGCACGTGTAACCGAGTGCTTTTGTCTATGGTGATGTACATTCAATATGGTATGCCACTATTTTTTCCCAATAAACCGATATTTGGCGTCATCAAAAGTGTCAGTATAACAATGAAATCGATTGCGTTAATAGACAACGTAATTTTTGAGCACTATGTAAACGTGAACCGCACTTGGTGCAGTGTGATAGGCTAGAGTGAATTTCACCAAAGGAATGTGTAAACAGTAGTCTGTTAAACTAAATTATCCGGTATTTTTGTCATATTCTTGCGACTAAACACATAATAATTCACCGGGTTTACAGAGTAGATGTACAGATTGATGTCCAGAATAACAATGAATACCAAATATGATGATGGAGATCAAGGAACAATTCAATGCTTAAATTGGAAACCATACCATTCTTATGAGATTTTTCACAGAGAATATTCTATGTCTTATTGCCACTAAATGATACGAAGTTCAGTTCTGTATTTGCATAAGCACGCCTATTCTATTCAGTCAAATGTTTCAAATTTTGTTTTATTCACTTCACCTTCAAACTTCACCGACCAAGAAAACCCTTTCCAACGTTACTGACAGAAGGGACGTATGTAATCAGGATTATTGTCGGTAATTGCAAATTGTCCTTTTGGGAAAGCTATGAAGCTGCGGTAATTCAATGTCAATATTGATTGAACAGTAGTTGATTGCATTGTGTATAAAAACAACAGTATGTTCACGCACAATCGTTTTAGAGAACTACAGCTATGAACTATTGCTGTTTTACCCTTGCTTCATATTAAACGTGCCAACCGAACTGGTGCAAACCACTGCTGGAATGTCACACGACGGTTGCTCGTTCCTTGCTGGGGCGTCTGCTCTACTGAACATTAGCCGGGCACTGTCGAAAAGTAGAGGGATTCAAGTGCAACAAATGGTTCATTTATCGGAAATCTAATGAGGTTTATTTAATTTATCGCATACTCATTACTTGCAATTATGATATGTACTACTTGCAAGTAGCCAAACAAATTGACTAAAATACCTCTTAGGCCACAAAGCACACTTAGTTGTTTAAGTTATGTTGGAGATTAAGAAAGGTTGAACTCAATAGGCTTGTTCGGTAGATATTTCACAAGACTTTTGCTTATTTGCACACAGTCTGTTTTTAACTTTCATCGAGTTGCTTTTCAGTACATGCAATTTTAGTTTTTTTGAAGTAATGTCATTTCAATTGCGAAGAATCTGGACTTCGGCTGGATTCGAATCAGCAACAGAGACAGCAAGCCAAGACTCGACAAATGCCCTACTAAATGAGCTGCGATGCAACGTCGGAACTGAAACATTTTACATTTGGTCCTGTTTGCCCATCCATCCAACTGTATCATATGGAATCCACTAAGTAATCCAGTAGATCGAATGTCAAAGCAGGATTTCTTGATCAGTTCACGCTGGAATCTACCAACACCACCGATGAGCATTGACATTGCAGTACTTCTAAATTATCAAATCTGTCAAACTACTTATCTAATAGGCATACATTGCAGCGTGTACAAGCCACGTTCCTTAAACATTTATGTATCCTACAAAGTTTATAAAATCTTGCTTGTTTACAGCAGAAGCAAAAACACTGACAATAACTATCTCAAGTTATAATATTGCTAACCACTTCCATATTGAATGAACTCGCCCTTTTCAGGAGCTGTGTTGATGACGCTAAGTTGAAACATGTTGGCGTCTATGAACAACTTACCAGAAATGGAGTTGTGTGCCCCATGGCCAGCAGCCTGATTCCCAATCCATGGAGAATATCGATTGTGCCGGCAAATCCAGCATATTTGCCAAATGCGACCACCCGTTGGTTCGCGTTATTTACCATACACTCGTAATCGATAATACGAATTTTCTAAAGTAACGGGAAACAGAACATCATAACCGAAATATTAGGGGTATTTTAATGCGCAATTTTGGCATTCTTATTTAAAATGTGTTCACCTAAGCAGTACCACAGACTGTTCAGTTTTACATGTCATGATTGGAACTGGTAAAGAATATTTCCACTCGTTGTTTGTTTAGAAACTATGACTAAACTTCGAGTGAAACTCGAAGCGCTTAGACAACACATATTCAAGTTAACTTTTGGCAGCTGCTGGGCAGTCATGGGTCCCAAGAATCACAACGTTATCCTAGCAACAAAAAGTTGTGAATGACGTTCCTCATCCACTGACAAAACCAATAAGTTTCGAACGACGGAGAGCTGAACATGTGGCCTGCCCAATTGTTCTGTAACTAAATTTCGTTTATCACTGCCGGTGAAGAAAATGTCTTCAGTTCACTCCAAACTCATCCATTCTAAGCATGTCTTTTGTGAGTAGGTTGAATCCAACTGACGAAACACAATCTGAGGTAGCTTATACACCAAGTCATTCATGGGATCACGATACCGATACTTAAGTTAACGAAAACAACGGTGGGGAACATTTTAATATTCATAGAAGTTCTGTTCCATGTGAAGTTACGCTGTCCTTCGTGAACATGTGGACTTACTATCTACCTGTCCTCATCGGAATGTCAAACTCAAAACTTAATCATCTGTGGAATAATTTTTCATCTACACTTCGTGCGCGGGTAACATCTACTTATAATTTCTAATTGAACATAGCTCACACTTGATCGCATTTTTCACATTCAGACAGTCTTTCCAGTCAGCCTGTTTCGAAAAGAAGCGCTAGACTCGAGTTTGGCTGTCATCAGAGCTTGTCACTAGTGCAAACCCTTATCACGGCCGGGACTAGAACCTTGACTATTCACCAATAATCTGAAATCACATAAATCATTGACTTGTCCAGCCGTATTATGATTACTGATCAGTAGTAGAGCACCCACAACTGATCGCAGCAGTCGCACTCCCATAGATATTCCAGTCGGCCCCTTTGGAAAAACAAACAAATATTGGACTCAAATTTCGCTCCCATTACAGTTAGTCCGTAGTGCATATCCTCGCCACGACCGAGACTAGAGCTCTGGTCACGCTTTCATGAAGCAACCGTGTTGATTACTGCGGCACTCATCGACCGAATTCTCATATATGAACTCTTAGCCACTTTCATTTGTGAGTAATGATCAGGTAACCACGCGATTAGAATTCCCTTGACATGTCTGAATATCCGATCTCATTAAAATTGCTAAACGATATTTCAGGTTATTGGTGAATAGTCAAGGTTCTAGTCCCGGCCGTGATAAGGGTTTGCACTAGTGACAAGCTCTGATGACAGCCAAACTCGAGTCTAGCGCTTCTTTTCGAAACAGGCTGACTGGAAAGACTGTCTGAATGTGAAAAATGCGATCAAGTGTGAGCTATGTTCAATTAGAAATTATAAGTAGATGTTACCCGCGCACGAAGTGTAGATGAAAAATTATTCCACAGATGATTAAGTTTTGAGTTTGACATTCCGATGAGGACAGGTAGATAGTAAGTCCACATGTTCACGAAGGACAGCGTAACTTCACATGGAACAGAACTTCTATGAATATTAAAATGCTTCCCCACAGTTGTGGCAAGAAAGTTTATGCGAATGAAAAAGCTGCAATAAAAGATGAGTGGTGTTTAATTTAAGAATAATCAAATTCTTGACTACTTACCAACATCTCATCTATCAGAAAGATCATAAGTTCTAAAGTATTCAAATACAATCACAAGATTTGTGTACAAGTATCATCTGAATGGCCCATTTGAATAAAAATCACATCACAAAAGTACTTTTGTCAACAGACCAAACCGGCAAACACTTGTCATTTAAATACATATTGTGTCTGTATGCAGGACTAAAATTTAAATTGTGGTTTACCAAAGAGAGTTACTCGATTCTCACATTGAATGATTGTCCAGGTGCTCCTGGTTCGGGTCTCCAGTTAGTAATTGCCCTTATTGTTTTTTGAAAATCGATTACTCATTAGTACTGACTACGGTTTCAAGCATTTCCTTTAACTTCCGGCCAAGTGAACTCTGAATCGGCTCACAAATTTTGATTGCTGACAATTTTGAAGTAAAATACAAGAAACATCTATTTATTTTGTTCGTTGGAGCACGTCACTTTCCGAAAAGATAACAATTCATTCATCGCTGTAACAAAATGAACTATACCGAAAAGACCATTTCCGCCTAAATGATACTCTCAACACATCAAAACCATAGTAGGTGAAATCGTCAATTGATTGTTTGTTTTAGAAATACCTGATAAAACACTGACAATACAGAAATGAATTAGTTGCAGACATTAATGAACAGTTTCTGCATGTGATTCTTTTCTTACGACTCAATTTAAGGGGAATATTGTTTTGCCAGTGAAACAGTTTAGTAAATGGTTCACCACAAAGTGTTTCGTGGATATTTTTCTCAAACACATTTCCACCGTAATTCAGATGAAAATCAATCAATTTTCTTAGGGGTTGTTAATTTCTTCTCATAAACCCAATTAATTAGAAACCAAATCGTAGTTTGCATCCTTCAGATAAATTTGTGGAGTGACCTCACACTAGCCATTTCATCAGTCTCGTGTCCACTGTCTTCACTGGATACCCCTGAAAACTAACCTGCAGAAAAATATTCGGCTGACACAAGAAGAAAGTGTGTTGCATTCATAATGTTGGAATCACTAATGATGAAAAGTTTGTTAACTGAGGAATAATTATCTAAAATCATCGTTAGTAGTTTCGCCTGTATTGATTAAGTGGTGTTTGAGATTGGTTTGTCAAACTTGCTAAAGACTGTGCCTCTTGGAACGTAAAATATATATATGAGGAACGATGTAATCACTCATCATATTTTATATCATTATACAAATAACATGTTCATGGGTAAACTGAAGTTTAACAATCTCAGCAAAACCAAACTAGTGATATTTTTGGTAACTTCGGAAATTGCAAGTTGGACTCAAGCGTTAGTTAATTTTCTTATGAATTGCTTCCAGCTTAATATAACCTCTCGGTAAATTTTCAGTGACGATGTGATTTGCTGATATTTAGACCTTTACTGAGCAATATATACGTTGAAATGACAGATCAGTCGTCAATATCTTCTGGCACGACCTTGAGGTCTAATCGAGCCCGTCCACCAAGGTCGGTAGCGAGTGACCGAGGTACACAGAAGAACAATAACTCTTTGGATTATTATTATTATTATTAATTTGTTAGTATAGTTACTATGCGTCTATGACTCAGCGACCCCTGAAGTTTTATGGGTGACTTTATGCATCTGTCATTCTATCAACAGATTGTTTGATCAAGGTTCACAAAGTGCACATATTTGCTGTTTGGATGAAACCACGATGCAGGTCTTGAGCTTCCGGTGAATTCTCATCAATAATCACTGACTACATACGGTACTGTACTCTATAAAAGCTAGAGATGATTAACTCGATGTACTAAAAATAATTGGTTCAATGTTTATAAAATTGTATTTCAAAAATCAAGTTGTCCCACAATATTTTTTTCAAAACTCGTACAAACGGGACATTTTTGGACTTTTTCCGAACATTGAGGTATCCTAGAAAACTTTTCAATCACCGTTGAAATTATCAATTATAGTGAGCCTTCGATTTTTTAAAGTTGGGTTCTGCTGCCAAGAAAAGTTAAATTTTCATATTTTTTGGTGAATCTCTGTTTTTAAAGAAATAAACTGAAACAAACTTACATGCAGTACACACTTTAGGCTCTTTGTTTTCCTATGAATAGGTCCGATTCATTTGAGGAATTTGAGTAAAATGGAAGGAGTGCTGAGCAAACATTGCATGGAAGCAATGAAGCTTACTACAGTCAATTTATAATATATTTTAATTTAAGAAAACTCACTCTTTGAGATATCTGTAGGAAATATGGTTAGCTAATTTTTCTCCAACTGTAGATAATTTCTCGAAGATAGGAGAAATTAAGCTCAGTTTCGTTTTCATAGACGCCACTTCTGGACATTTCTGGTTAAAGATTTCATTTTCATAGGATTTTGTTCAGTGTTTACCGTATAAATACAATTCTTGTGACCCAGCGGGAATTTTACTGGTGCGGACGGAAATGTAGAACTGAGCTTGGTAACAGATGTTACCTGTTATTGATCTTTTATCCTCATTCAGAGGTTGCCAGAAGTGAGAAGATACAGGTTTGCTAGTCCCCCTATACAGATTTGTTTTTTAAGGCGAAAAGCAGAGAACCGTGACGGTACTCTGAGAACATCTTCCGACACTTTGGCAAAAGGTCGTTCATTAGAGCAGGATCCATATCGTTCAATTTACATCTTTTCACGCCGACTGGAATCCCAGCGCATTGTCAGTTTCCACTCATACCTCCTCTGCACACCCCTCTGGTTTGCATGTGACTGACGCTTTCTGTCATGGGATTTTGTCCGCCATTTTTCGTCCGTTGGTCCGATTTCTTTCAACGGTGACTCATCCCACCTCTCGTGTTGTCTATAATCCACTGGTTGCTAGTTTTGGTTATAAGTTGCCGCCGTGTTGGGATATTCCACCGAGTTTTGTATTAGTCGTGTCTCCGACATGGTCATCTACCACGATACATTCTCGGTCTGTTTCAGAACCACAATGCAGTAGTTTTTTCATTACTACATCGACTGCATCAACATACTTGAAAAGTTCCATTATAATTTTTGTCTATAAGCAGTGTTGCAGATTTGGTGTGTTAAATGTAAGCCAATTGGAAAAAACGTACTTTTCCATCGGGCTCGGACCAGCGATAGAAACACTACTTACAAATTGACAAATGCTTTACCAGCTGAGTTCTGGATATGATTTCTCAACTCAGATGGCAGAACGCTTGCTGCCTTTGGGCAGTTTGTTGCAGATATATTACAGCTGAGTCCATTCCAAATGTTCAGCTTTCTGATAATCCTTCAACTTGAACTAACTAATAACGTTTACCGTCCAAATTTTCTGAAGAACACTGCTGTTGTACAAGGTGTATAGTAGAACCACAACACTGTGTTTCCCATCCTATTCAGATTAGTGGAAGGAAATGAGATAATCTCTTATGTCTCGCTGATATGTCAGATATGATTGTTTTTGAATATAAGATTTCCTATGAATCACATTACCCGTTACAAAAACTATCCCGACGGAGCAAAAATCACTACATGTTAGGTACTTTGGTGAGTTCGTATTATGTTTAGAAAAAGGTTTTGAATCGAATGTCTTGATAAGTATTAATAACCCTACTACGTTCTGTAAAATGATGAATATCTACTTTCATTTCAAAACAAGGTAAAGAATCCAAGTACGAAAAGGTACAGCCAGATACATTGTCACTTTTTTCGGCAAAGGGAAGGCAGCAACATCTCAACAAATTGCACTGAATAGCCGTAAATTTTAGTTCGATTCTAAGCTACAAAGGAACTATGATATTCTACTCTAAAATCCAATTACAGAGTTCATCTAGTTAATGGTGTTTTCTGGACAACGGGATCATATATTATTATATGTGTCTGTGAAACAGCACTTTAGAAAGCTCATCCCACAATCAGGAGAAATTCGTGCAGTTCTCATAAAGCTAACGGGTCACCCCTATGAAGATCATGATAAAAAAAGACTGTTTCTCCAGACTGGATCACAAGACCAAAAGAGACCTTCAGACACACAACGGCGTATACTGTATAGAGAACCAGGTCATATCACTACAAAATCACCATGCTACATGATCACAGTGATGTCACCGGCTCTGTTCACCCAAGAAGAGATGTGACCGTCAGACCAACTCACAAGGGTCATTAATGACCAACGTGTACCGATGTTGATAGCATTGAACCCATCTATTTCAATGATAGGTGGAATAGCTTTGGGAATAGGAATATCGTAAAAGATGGTGTTGCGTTCACAAGACAAGCCGGAGGCCATGTGGTTAAAGAGAAACGTATTTTCTTTGGAGCAAATTAATTAAGACCTAATAATTAATAGGAAGCAGCAAAACCATAGTGTGACCATCAGAGAAGAAGCAGTTCATGAAAGACTAGTTTGCTTAAGATGAGAAAGATAGTAGTTGTTCACACGGGCACTCCAAAATTTTCATATGGCAAGTCCTTTGTAAGCTTTTGCATTTTTGCACAAAATTATGCCAGTTACCAGCACACGGTGACGAGAAACTCTCGCGGACGTCATACTGAATCTGAGTTTGAGGTAAGATAATTTTAAAACCTGCAACAGATGACTAGTGGAATTTCAGGTAGAACATAATATAATATAACATCTGTTGTACAGCTATGCCAACGAACTGCCGACGTGGAAGGTAGGCGAATAAACTGACCATCTGAGTCTTTATGTGGATATTACGTAAGAAAATAATGGTTGCATCAAGACATAAGTGGCATTTTAATTTCGGGAAACTGCAGAAGCTGTTGTGAAAATGGGCATGTGTGCTACAGAGATAAATATTTTCAAGAAGGTTTTCAATTTTGTACTATAACTTATTGCTAACGGTGCAACCTCGTTGCATTTTGTTGTAATAAACCACCCAATACCTACTACTTACGTAAACTTCGACCACTGGAAGTGGAAGTTTGACATAAAACCCAAAAATATCGTGGATATTCATGGACAAGTTCGAAAGAAATCTGGCGAATGTAAATCTTCCAACGATGAACGAAACTAGAGTAACTATATTTAAACTGGTCTCCACACCTAGAATAATGTAGAAAACGAAAACGTTGGCTCGTTTGCAAATTCAGACAGCAAACCAGGACCCTGGGGACATTTAGACAGTTGAATCTTTTTCGTAGAGTTGCCCATCCGTGTCATTCTATACGTAAAAACCGTTTGGACAGTATTCATAGGTTCAAAAAAGTGAGTCCGAGTATCCCGTGCTCCTGAACAAGGAAGACAGTGTTAGAATCTGTCCGTGTTGTTGCCGGCGATGCATGGCTATGTGGAAATTTTTCTAAGACCTATCAGTCATGCCTCCATAAATTCGGAGTTGGTCACTCCGTCTATAAATCCGTTTTGGCCCTTTGACTAATATTTCTACTGGTCTACGTTGAATTAGACAGCCGGATGAAGAGTTCGCCACATTCAGTGAATCACTTCACGTGTCGGCAAATATAACAACAGCGATCACTATATAAAGCAATCCAGTGCATGGCACTATCAGTCATATGCAACGATGATGGCGTTGATGAAAGCGTAACACCTACATACGGAACAATACCTGTTATAACGATATAGGTGTTGCTCAACGTAAAGATATATAAATATGCTGGTCACTGTGATACACTTTTAATAGCACATTAGTTTGTTATATCAAAGCAAGTCAACAAATATACCTTCACGGTAGACTATTATGCCAGACAACAAACATAAACGTGTGATGGTGTCACATTATCGCAGTGATAATCACTACAGTTCTTTTCTTTTGTAGTCGAAACTAGTTCTGTATGTACTGGTGAAGAGCTAAATCTACCCGGATCCATGATTTGAAGATTGTTTTACGTCCAGCGTCCACAAAGCTTTCGGAACGAGGATCTTTGGCCCTCCCTACTCAATGTACCCGAAGTGAATATTAGCAACAGAATGTTGATGATTTGGCACATTATTTGATATAATCCACCATTTGGCTCTATATAAGTTCACTGCTAACAGTTCACTGCAATGATATTTACTCAACAACACATTTCACACGGTCACTGAATTACTCATTTAGACCATATTCAATGTATAGATTGCCGCAGTCTGACCTCGTTTATGCCCAAACTAACTTGTAAGTGAACGGTATGTGACCCAACGAGACATTAAACTTATCATGGATTTTACGCAGAATTGCACAATCTATATTGTGGTCTTTGTTTCAGCGTTGAGGCAATGTGTCCGTAAGACAGCGCTATGATGCGTAACTGCTGTCTGTTTAGATAGGGGAACAACTGGTTTACAGTGAGTCATCATCAGTGAATGCATAACACTAAACTCATGGGAAGAAAACACACGAATGTGGTCGATAAGTTCCGCCAGGGTAGTCGACAGTCTGGATTATCTAATGGATTTTGCTTAACACGCTGTGAATGATGGGTAACACAAATCAAATACAACAGTTCTTTGCGCCCTGAGTTACTGTGTACTTTAGCTGTCCGGAAGCATGCCCCATTTCAACATTCCGTTTCTGTCGCTACAATGAGTCGAGTGGAAGCTTGGTTAATTTGAATGTAGGTTTAATCTAGATAGGTATGGTAATATTCATTGGAAAACTTCAACAGCTTCTTGTTAGCCCAGCGTCAATATCGTCATCAGTATTTATTATATTCACTGAAATTTTACAGGTTGGAAGAGACCTAAAATGGTTACCTACATCTGAATCCACAGCGGACAGCGTTGAGAGGACACATATAAATGTTATATATATATATATGTTTATATATGTATATCTATGTAAAGATATTAGTTGCAGATATAGCGCAGATCACGAGAATATAGAACATAAAACTGAAAGATAATTACAGGCAGCCAAACGTGATTCAGGCGTAAAGACCATCAGTTGTACGGGGACATGTTGGTGATTCAACACGAGCACTTCCACATTGCTCACGTGATCAGTCCACTTGATATGGGCTAATTGGCAGAGACAAACGATGGTCAAACACAGCAAGCCTGTTGATATCTTCTTTGTGAATAGGCCACGTTTCCGAACCATAAAGCAAAATGGAGCGCACATAGGCATTATATACCCTTCCTTTCAGCGACAACCAGGCGCGTTTTCGACGCCACAGATGACGCAGTTTGGAAAAGGCAACTCGTGCCTTTGCTATCCTCGCTGATATCTCATCAGCAATATTACAGGCTGACGAGATAATGCTACCCAAGTATGTGAAACTGTTCACAGTCTCAAGCGGATAACCTGCAATGAAGAAAGAAGGAGTTGAAGTACCCCAGTCTTGAAGCAACACTTTGCACC